>JAWHQI010001332.1:0-88942 GCA_033032865.1 Dactylorhiza incarnata | reverse complement strand
CAAAACAACCCAAGTTAACGTCATAGTGATCCAATAAAACGAAGAAGAAACAAGATTAGCCTCCCGTAAATCTTGTGATGAGTTTCTTATATCCGAAAATTTGGACATCTCGTGTATTTACATAATCTTATGGGTATACAGTCCTTGAGATTTGTGTATATGATGAGGTTCTCTACCCTCAAAATGCCATTTACCGCAACTTTCCAAGGATCGTGTGCCTATTAAGTGGTCGTCTCTAAGTTGGAAATCTCATTCCACATTTGATACCAGTTTGTAAGACCCCCCCCCCCTTTTTTTGCGATCAATACCGGGTCTTACTCCAGAACCGCCGTCTTGCGGTTGGTACCATTTCACTACATGGTCGCCACCACAACACGCCGATCCTGCCGGCTATTCAACATTATTCAGGCCAACCAGATAGTAATAAGAAAGAAATAAACTAAGCGCACGAGTCCACAACAATCACATAATAGAGGGATAACATGTCCAAAATGAGAGAATTACACATAATTAGATGCTACTAATCAGAGTGCGGAAATATAACATAGCAAAACAACTAAGGCACTAAGCCTGATCAGACAATGATTTCTTCGCCTCTCGCCTGGCAAAGATGTAGCAGTCCAAACATCCACATGGCTCGACACCTCGATGGCATACAGCTCCGCCCTCTGTCCTGGGTAAATGTGTAAAGTAGGTAGATGAGGGGTCTTGCTTAACGGAGCTCTCCTGGCAGCTGTTGAGAGTCCAACTCCGGGCCTGGACGCTGCCTCAGGTTCCACCCTCTGGGGGTTGACCTGCTCTCCCTGGTTCTCCTGTAATAATAGGGTCCACCGACCGTCAGTCTATAAGACTCAGCATATTCCTCGCCGCCTCCACCCGCGACTCCTAGGCACCGTGCGGGAGGAGGAAGCGGAGGACATCAAGGGGTAATGAAAACAAGCAGATGACAGGTGGCAAAGAAAACTAGCATATACTAGTTTTACATCAACTACGAGCCTACTGCTCGCTAGAATATACTAGTTTTACATCAAACTACGAGCCTGCCGCTCGCTAAACTATACTAGTCTTACATCAACTACGAGCCTACCGCTCGCTAGACTATACTAGTCTTACATCAACTACGAGCCTACCGCTCGCTAGACTTTACTAGTCTTACATCAACTACGAGTCTACCGCTCGCTAGACTATACTAGTCTTACATCAAACTATGAGCCTACCGCTCGCTAGACTATACTAGTCTTACATCAACTACGAGCCTACCGCTCGCTAGACTATACTATTCTTACATCAACTACGAGCCTACCGCTCGCTAGACTTTACTAGTCCACAATCAAACTATGAGCCCACCGCTCGCTAGACCTTACTAGTCCTTCCTTATAACCCATTCTGGTTGGGATGGAAGCTAACTTGTCAAGTTCTCCTACTTAATTAGCTAGTCTTGTCTATAATTTAGTTGAACTTAGAAGCTTGGGGTGAATCCTGGACTTCCGTGGATTACCCGGTGAAGGGCTCGCAACGGTACTAGGGAACGTGATGGTGACTAAAGCCCAAAATCCCCCTTTCCAGGATATTTGTTGTATTAGTTGCTACCCATTCTAGTACACTCATTTACTCTCCACTTGCTTTAAAAATCCTAGGGTGGATTACCATTTGACTCGAACGGGCATGAGTCGGTGTTCTATTGATCACTGAACCACGTCGTTCCTAATAGTCGACTATTTCCTTGTGTTGTCTTCCTATCATAGTTTTCACTTCTTGCTAAGTCATCATTTGCCTCCCTTAATGGGTCCTTGTCAATTCCCTGAATCGCTTGTTTCGCTAAACACACCCCGTCTTTAATTTTAATGACTGCACTTGGGGAGTAAAACCTTAACCCAATTGGGCATCTGCAACTTTCCTAGAGTTAATAAGTCTGGGGGTGGTGACCATGAGAAAGGGGTCCGAATCTATGTTTTCAGTTTCTACTGTTCGCAGACCAAGGTGGGATTGAACTAAGTTGACCTCCAAGGCGAAATCTTAATCTTATTATGTCCAAGTGAGTCCCAATTCTTGTCATTGGTTCTTATGGGCATCAATCTGAAATCTCAACCTTAGTCTCTATAATTTTCTAGGGGGGGGGGGGGGGGGGTTACTCTTGAATTCTATTTAAATGGATGGTGTGCGGATTGGGTTTGAACGTTGAGTGTTATTTAGGGATCACTATAAGTCCCGATAGCTTCACTACACCATTGTATTGGTCTAAAGCTCTAGATTCTAAGTCCCCTATTAAACTAAGGTATACTTATCCTTAATTATCATCCGCTACGTCTGGTGTGCCAATAAGGATTTACGTTACAAGTGCTATGTTTAAGCTTCCTTAAAACCTGGGAAAACTACTGTGGCTCATCATTGGTCTATAAATAACTGATCCTAAGTCTCACTTTAACCAAGGTGTATTTGTCTTTAAATTATCAATTATTGCATTTTTTGCTAAACGCACCCAATTTTCCTACACTCTTAAGTCCAAAATTTCAACTTGGAGATCAGAGGAATCCACTCATGCACATGAGTTGAATTCATAACTAGAGGTGGTTGATATCATGCCCAAGGCATGGGCAAATATACTGTAAGACCCCCCCTCCCCAGACTGAACCGGGTTCAGGGAGGGGGATCTTACTGCCCAAAGAAGACTACCCAGCGCTTTCCGGGAGGCGACGTCCCACCCTCTCAAGCGCTGAGCGGTCTCTTTGTCAGGCACAAGAATTATCACAACGCATCAGGACGCACAGCGGAAGCAATCGAAATAAGAAAAGCTAAGCATGCTGATTATATTACATATTTAAATATGGCCGGGGCCTATCGTTGTACAAAATATTACTCGAAGGCTACATAGTCTAATACAAAAGGGAGCCCTAGGCTAGTCCTTATACTCTCGGACTCACGTCTCTGAAGATAGGGGGCGAGGCTGGGGTAATCGAATGGGCCATCTCCAAGGCTCGTAACTCATCCTGCGGTGCGGGGGCTCCTTGCTGTCCCATCTCCTGTGATTGGTTATAAGAAATAACCGTTAGTCACAGAGCTAAGTAGAAAATACATCCCCTCCCCGGATCCATATCCAGGGGGCGGTTAAAGAACAGAAATAAAATAGCCGAAGCAAGGTAGAGGGTTAGCAGCAGGTAAACATGTATATCTCCGTATATATATAGGGCTTCCCGCCCTAAAGCTCGTAACCGCGCCGTATAGTAAGTACACAACACTATAACGCGCAGACTCGCCGCCACTCCCAAACAATCTTCACCCGCTTTATATAAAGACAAGCACATAAGTTACGTGGCAATTCTACTCGACTGGTCACACAACCTCTGACCGGGAGGATTAGCGGTATGAGGGCTCCTTGCTTGGGGCTAACCTGGGAGGAGGAACTCAACTCCGAGTTTTCCCCAACTAAGGCCTCGCAGGAGGGAGGATAAGCACTGCTTGCCTGTGCAGGGCTGCAGTTAGTACCCCAATACGAATAAGTATAGCAGCAAATTAGGCCGAAAGCAGAGGCCATAATATCAAGAAGGAAATTAGGCCAAAGGCAAAGGCCATGTTAAGCAGAAAAGTAGGCCGAAAGCAAATGCCATATTAAGCAGAAAAGTAGGCCGAAAGCAGAGGCCATGGTAATAGGCAGAAAAGTAGGCCAAAAGCAAATGCCATATTAAGCAGAAAAGTAGGCCGAAAGCAGAGGCCATAATGACAGAACAGTGCGAGACTGGATTTAAATGAAAGTATAGAAAGTAAGAGCGGTGGACCAGTGCGAGACTGGATTTAAAGGAAAGTACAGAACGTAAATGCGGGGGACCAGTGCGAGACTGGATTAAAAGGAAAGTACATAACGTAAATGCGGGGGGACCAGTGCGAGACTGGATTTAACGGAAAGTACAGAACGTAAATGCGGGGGACCAGTGCGAGACTGGATTTAACGGAAAGTACGGAAGGCAGTAAAAGCATAAAAGAAATGGTCAGTAGTCCAATCACTCCATAAGAGGAGGCTTCAATCGTCGACTCCGTTCTTTTATTATTGTCGCGGCGGGATTAAATTTCGGCGCCGCGCCGCGATTTCGTTCCGATTTTTGCGTCGATATTCCGAGCTTAGTCGATTCCTTGGATAGATACGCATAATTTTTAATAGGCATTTAAAAAATATGCGTCGAGAGGACGCTGATTCATTTCGATGAATTTCACTCTTTTTGGGCGTTTATTTTCGCTTGTAAAAGCTTTTGGAGGACCAAAATAAGAAACCACACCTCCCAAATTTAATAGTGGTTGTAAAACACCTTTAATTAGAGCCCTTAATTTTGGTGATTTTTGCGAACTTATTTGGACGTTTATTTTCTCAAAATAAACTCTATAAAGGGTTTTAAAAATAGTAAAACTCCTCCTAAAAATTCCAAAAAATTACAGTAGGTGCCCCTTAGGGTGGGGCACATTTTTCATTTAGAAAACTTCTTCCCAATCTGCCTCATTTTTTCTCAAAAAATGGGGAAGGGGAAAGGGAGATTGGGGTGCGGTTAGGAAAAAGGAAGGGGGGGGGGGTGCGATTAGGGAAAGGGAGGGGGCGCAGGGGTCTTGCACCCTGCGCCTTCCCGCAGCCTCCGCAGCGGATCAGCGGCGGATCCGCTGCGGGGGGCGCATATGCTGAGGCGGAGGGCGGGAAACGAGGAGCGGGAGGCCGCCCGATCTCCTGGGGGAGATCGGACGGCTCCCGCCATCCCCGCCAGCAGGCGGCCTCAACTGCCGCCGGGCAGCGGTCGGAGGGGCCGGCGCCGCCCCCGGTCGGTGCGCCGGGGGCCGGCGACTCCTCCGGTGATGGTCCGGCGGCCTGGTGCCGCCGGCCACCGCCAGGGGAGGGCGAAGAAGCAGGCGGGAGGCGGAGGCGCGGCCTGCATGGGCCATGCAGGCCCGCTGCGCCGCCGCCTCCGCTGAAAGGGCGTCGGTGCCGCCCGGGTCGGTGCGCCGGGGGTCGGCGCCCACTCTGGTGGTGGTGGTCCGGCGGCCGGGCGCCGCCGGACCCCGCCGGAAGGGGGAGCAGAAGGGGAACGGTGAGGCGCGGCGCAGCCGGCATGGGCCATGCCAGCTTGCTGTGCCTCCGCCTCCTCGTGCAGGGCCCTCCCTGCCGCCCCTGGTCGGGGCGCCGGGGAGAGGGCAATATTCCGGCGGTGGTCCGACGGCCTGGAGCCGCCGGCCGCCGCCGGGGGGGAGGGGATTATCCCCCCTACAGGAAAGAAAGAGAGGAGGAGGGGGAGGCCACGGGTGCCGCCGGCTGCGTCCTCCGACGGCCCGGCCGCCTCCCCTGTGCCGGCGCCGAGGTCCCCGAGAGGGGACCTACCTCCCCCAGCGCCACCACCGGCGCTGGGGGAGAAGGCTTCCACGGCCAGCTTCCTCCCCGAGCCTTGCAAGGCTCGGGGCGGTGGCCGGCGACGCGCAGGCGACGGGGAGAGGGGTGGCCTCCTCCGGTAGGTAGGAAGGAGGAGGGGGGAGGTTCTACCTGAGCTCGAGAAGGTGGTCGGCCGACCATGGAAGAGGAGGAGGAGGAGGTGGCTCGGCTGGATGGTTTGCTCCGGCAAGGTGGAGGAGGAGGAGGGCTGGGCTGGGCTGCCGGCAGGGAGAGGCTGAGAGGGAGGGTGAGTGGGGTGGGGGGGGGGGGGGTTTGAGAGGGCTGCCCCTTCCTTTTATAGGAAGGGGGAGCTCTCCTCCTTTTCCCCCACGTGGGGATAAGGGAGGGGGAGATATTTTCTCCCCCTCCCCTCCCTTCTCTCTCTCTTGCCCCCTTTGCCCAAATAGGGGCTACCTATTCATGGGCAGCCCCTTTTCTGGGGGGGGGGGGGGGCTTTCTCTCTCTCCCCCCCCCCCCTTTTCTTTAGCAAATTCGAGTTTGGGTGGGTGGGGGGGGGGGGAGGGTTGACCAAGTCAACTTAGGGCGGAGTCCTCCTTGGCCCCCGGGGTCCAATAAGAGTTGCCGGGGCCGATGCCGGGTTCAAGTGCTTCATATCTCGTGCGTTGCACTGAGGCGATCTGCATAGTCGTAAAATGGCATACTCTCCATACGACCTCGAATCGAGGCCCAGCGAATTCTGTTGCGCTCGTATTGTCCGCACGAGTTTACCAGAACTGACAGAAGTCCAATCGGGGTTCGTATGGTCACTATTCATAACAATGAGGTAGTGACGCGCTACGACACCCGAAATGGTCGTTTTCTCCAAACGACCTCGGATTGAAGTGCAACGAATTCCGTTGCGCTCGTATTGTCCATACGAGTCTAACGGAACCGACGGAAGTCCAATCGGGGTTCGTATGATCACTATTCATAACAATGAGGTAGTGACGCGCTACGACACCCGAAATGGTCGTTTTCTCCAAACCACCTCGGATCGAAGTGCAACGAATTCCGTTGCGCTCGTATTGTCCATACGAGTCTAACGGAACCGACGGAAGTCCAATCGGGGTTCGTATGGTCACTATTCATAACAATGAGGTAGTGACGCGCTACGACACCCGAAATGGTCGTTTTCTCCAAACGACCTCAGATCGAAGTGCAACGAATTCCGTTGCGCTCGTATTGTCCATACGAGTCTAACGGAACCGACGGAAGTCCAATCGGGGTTCGTATGGTCACTATTCATAACAATGAGGTAGTGACGCGCTACGACACCCGACATGGTCGTTTTCTCCAAACGACCTCGGATCGAAGTGCAACGAATTCAGTTGCGCTCGTATTGTCCATACGAGTCTAACGGAACTGACGGAAGTCCAATCGGGGTTCGTATGGTCACTATTCATAACAATGAGGTAGTGACGCGCTACGACACCCGAAATGGTCGTTTTCTCCAAACGACCTCGGATCGAAGTGCAACGAATTCCGTTGCGCTCGTAATGTCCATACGAGTCTAACGGAACCGACGGAAGTCCAATCGGGGTTCGTATGGTCACTATTCATAATAATGAGGTAGTGACGCGCTACGACACCCGAAATGGTTGTTTTCTACTGCTCGTGCCTACTTTTATTGGGCTCACTAGGGTCTAGTGGCCCAATAAAAGTCGGGATGTTACATATACAAGGTATTTGCATGAGTCAACCACTAAATGCACCAGATACACTTTCATACATGTCTCTCTAAAAGTGACCTAGAAGGAGCTACACTTGACCAAATGTCATGAAGTCGGTGGCATCTTAAGGTATCCTAGAGGTATACAATACTTATGTTGATCACAAACTCCAGCAATGAGCCTAACCTAGGTGGAATTCAATTTGCAGGTTCTGTACAAAATGTTTACACAGCAAAACACAATTATAGACATGTCACTCCAAAAATGACATAGAGAGAGCTATACTTAACCAACTGACATGAAATCAGTGGCATTTGAAAGTTAACCTAAATGGCTACACTATTCATGTTGACCATTTTCTCCAGAAATGAATTTAATCTAGGTGGAATTAACATGTAAGTGATGTACAAAAATGTTTAACACAACAAACACTATTATAGACATGTCAAACCAAAAATGGTATAGAAAGAGCTATACTTAACCAAATGACATGAACTCAGTGGCATTTTAAAGGTGACATCAATATCTACAGAATTCATATTGATCATTTCCTCCAGAAATGATCATAACCTAGGTGGATTCAACATATACGTGATGTACAAATTGTTTAACTTAACAAATTACAGATTTGTACATGTCACACTAAAAATAGCATAGAAGGAGCTATTCTTAGCCAAATGACATGAAAGCAGTGTCATTTTAAAGGTAACCTAAAGGGCTACACTATTCATGTTGACCATTTCTCCAGAAATGAATTTAATCTAGGTGGAATTAACATGCAAGTGCTATACACAATGTTTAACTTAACAAATTCATCTCAAAGTGAAAGTGCACGTCACCTTATTCAAATACCCATAGCACCATGGTCATGCAAGTGAGATTCCTCACATGTAAGAACCCAAATGGGCCATTATTCCTAACATATGCTAGAAATAGCCCAGTCAAGCTCCCACCACAATTTTGTGGAGGGGTGACATCATCAAGTACTTAAATTGCACATGCAAGCAAATTAAATTCTTAGGTAAACCACAGGGTAAGAGTCCCCAAAAGTTTCTAAATTTTAAAGGGGTGTACCTTAGGGCAGAATACATGCATGCCCAAAATTTTCAGAATATTTAGGAGTATAAAACTCTCTAATCAATTCTTCCAAGTTCCAACCTACTTGTTCACACATTTACTTCTATAATGGGTACAAGGAGATACAAGGCTCAAAACAACCCAAGATAAATTTCTAGAATTAGTTGGGGACTAGTCGTACATTTTTCATGTTGATGACCTCCAGGAAACTCACCAAATATTTTTTTTTTAAAATTCCACAAGCCTTAGTAATAAAATAGTGTGACATTCATAGATTGAGAAATAGTTTTAGAGAACTCTAGTACTCCAAATTGAGCAAGGTAAATTTCTATGAGTTCCTTGGATTCTTAGCTACAATATTCATGTTGGACAGCACCCTGATTCAAGGTAAATAGTTTTCCATTATTTAATTTAGGGCTCCAGCCCTATTTTGTCTAATCACTTAGGATTCACAAGAAAATTCACACAGGCTAATATACTGCTCCAAAAATTACAAAATTTTTACTGTAGATAGCTGGGAGCATGGGCTACAACTTTGGTGTTCAAAGTTTTCTCTGAAAACGAGAGTATGTATTTTTAATAAATCGAGTAAGGGGGCTGCCTAACATGTACATTTAAATTAAATATATGTATTAATGAAAATTTGGGCTGCGGATAGAGGTGTCACGCGAAATCAACGATCGTGATTATCTCTTCCTCATCGCGCCTGCAGCCTGGATTTCCCGTGCCTGGGCGGTTTTGCGGGCAGTTTTCCGGCCAACCTAGGCCGTCTCCGGCCAAACCCCCAAGCCACCACCTCCACCCGACATAGGGCTTTCATTTGGCGGTGGCCATTTGGCCGGAGGTGGCCGGAGATGGCCTGGGGCTATTTTCAATTTTCGGCTAAGAACATTGCAATTTGCAGAGGAGGGATCTCCACCTTCTCGACAAAAATCAAAGGGGAAAGAAGAGAGAGCTAGCACAGGAGGAGGGGGAGAGGAAATTTGCCTTAATGCGGCCTTGGCGGCTGGTGTTGCGGCGGAGGAAGACCTGGGCATTGTTTTCGGCATCCATGGCGTTTCCTGTGCGGCTGAGCTCGAAATCTCCAAGGAAGGGGGGGGGGGGGGGGGGGGCTAGGCTGTTTGAGGGCTCCTGAATGTGGTGAGAGGGAGAAAAGAGAGGGAGGGGGTGTATATGGCTGGCTGCCATTAAGGCCATTCGGCCAGCCACCTTGTCGGCCATGGATGCCAATCAGGACCTCCTCCACACTGCCCCAAACTGACGGAATTCATTACAGAGCATGAATCGATGCCAGGGGAGAGAAGTCTTGGCTGCCTTGCATTGGAATAGGGAGTTTGTCTTTATGGTGGCCGGCAGCTCTCTCCTCCCTACCCTCTCCACAGCAGCCAGCTCAACCGTTTTCTGCAGGAATCCCTTGGGAATACTGAGAGCATGCCAGATTTTAAGGAGTGGTGGCCAAGTGGCCACTCCTCCATGAATTCCTCTTGAATTCATACTTGGAGGTGGCCGGCCACCCCTTGGTGGACCTCCTCCTTGGACCCAATTTGGGCTCTAGGTAATTCAGCCCACTAGTGGGCTTAATTGGGTGGGGTTTAGCCCAAGGTTCTAAGGTTGGGTTTGGGTTAAGTCCACCTAGCTTGAAATTGGCTCACTTGACCCATTTAGGCTAAAATGGGGAATTTGAGTTTGGGCTTGACCCTAGCTCACTTCATTCAATGTGACTGACCCACATTGTTTCCTAAGACCCTATGGACCTACTCTAAGAAGAATTGAGTCAAGGTGGGGTCAAATGGGGCTTGATTGCACTTAATTGCCTATAGGGGCAATTTGGATATTTTGTTGATTTTGCCCTAATTCTTCAACATTGACTGAGCACCTTGGTTCATTTGGGTCTCATATACTCCCCTTAGTGTTTAGGAGTGATCAATTTGATCACACTAGGTCAATTGAAGGTCAATTTGGGTTTTTAGCACATTTAGGTCAATTTGGGGCTTTTTAGAAATTGGCCTAATTTTCCAAAATTAATAGTCCTATGATGGGGATTTTGGGTCCATTAGGTCCCCTAGGTAGGTTGCCATATGAGGGTGGGTCCAATTTGATCATTTGGGGTTCAATTGCCCTTATTTATGGTGGTTTGACCTAGGATTGCTCAAAGTTGACTTTTGGTCAATTTGACCAATTTGTGTACCCCAAGGGTCCCTAGTGGCCTACTTACCTCCTTGGATGGTCATAGGGATCATGGTGGGGTTATGTTGGCTTTTTGGAGTCTTTTGGTCACCCCTAGGCTAGGACATCAAAAATTGCTAAATGCACACCAATGTGTATTCCTTCTTAACTTGTGAAGTTCATGGGGCCTCCTTGGCCTATTTTGTGTACTTGACTCATCCTCGGGAACTCTCCATGGTTATGTGAGGTGCATAAGATGTTTAGCCTCCTTTTTAGTTCACTTTTCATTAGGGTGGTCCATGGCGGCTGAGTGCACACCATGTGTTTTTCACCTCTTTCATTATCATCCTAGGGCTCTAGGTCACTTATCCTATTTTTGTCATGACTTGTCATGACAAAATTATTTAGGGGCCTAGTAGTTTGGGGGATGTTACAGAAGATTTCAGCAAGCCGACATCATACGAGACTTGGCGTCGGAACACGTCAATGATAAGCTTAACACGAAGGCCAAACACCAGAATAATGCTCAACGATTCATTAGAAAACCCTCGGTGAGCCCAAACTTGACTACTAATGAACTTCTCATAATAACACGACGAAAGCCACGAAATAACACCATAAATGATCACTTAACATTACGGGACATCTCGACGAATAAAACATAACTTCATCTAAAGTCTCAACAAATGAACTCAACGCGCCCAACGTCATAATTTAAGATACCGAAGAACACTTGGCAAAAAAAAGACTTAAATTATTGATGAAACAATTCAGAATATACGATGAAGTCGACAAAAAAACACGACAAAAATTGACGAGTAGACTTAACAAAAGTCGACGGGAAGACAAAGAAAAAAATCGACTGGAAGAGGGCCCGATCAACGGGACGGGATCTAAATCGACGGGACAGGGGGCCGATCAATGGGAGGTCCCGTCAATTCTGACTTAGAAGATCAACAGACTTGACCTCCCTGCTCTCTCCCGTCGATCGACGGGACTGGGGGTCGATTGACGGGATGGGATGCCCATTTTAACTTAAGATTTCACAAATTTTCTTCTAACCACCAAAACATTCTACCAGAGCTCAAACTCAACTCCAGAACACATTAATAAGCTTCAAAAGAGATAACCAAACACTCTTAAGAAGAGCAATCTTTTCTACACCAAGGGAAGTCTTAACAGACTACCTGCATCATAACTAACATGTGTACATAGAAACTATCTAAATTCATGGTAATGACAACATGTATCAAGAAAATCAAACAAGATCCACAAGGAAAATCAACAACCACTAACCTAGACTCAACATGCTAGGCTTGCAAGAAAGAAGGAGAGGACTAAAAAGAAGACTTTCAGTCACACATCAAAACAAGCCAAGGAGGACTACTACTACTTGAAGAACACAGCTAACAAGAGAGCCTATCATAACTAAACTTCATGAAAAAAAGGGCTTCAAGGAGGACTACTATTTGCATCCCAGAACCACTAGGAGATCCTTTACAGTCAGCTTGATTACTAAAAAACAGTGAGGAAAAAAGCATTATTCCTCACTGCGAAAGGTAACACAACTTACATAGAAAGCTATAGGGTTTAATCCCATACACAGGAAACTAAGTCTAGAAGGGTTTAAAACTCAGAAATTAATGACAGATACACAGAAAACCATGGAGTTCTGGACAGAAATCCTGGACAGAAAGGCTAATAAATTCTGGACAGAAAGAGAGAAACTTCTGGAAATACACAGAGAGAATTTTTGAACAGGTTTATGATACAAACAGGAATCAAAACACCCAGGAAGAAACCTGATTTCTGAGAATATACAGAAAATAACTTTTCTGAAAGAATCTATCAAAACAACAAGAAAGACCACTGACAAAACTGCACTTGCATCAAAGGGGAAGATGAACAAGACAAGGAAAAAGGCTCCAACAAGGGAAAAGGGAAAAATCGACGGGAGTTTTCGTCGATCGTGTAACACCCTCCCTGTTACATAGAATATAGCAGTAGGTCCGATCGGGACCCCACGCCATATTAAAAGAACAGAAGAGCGCGTTACTTAATTAGTTTTAAATAGTTTATAAGAAAACCATTCCAACCCATAGAGTCACACAACGGAAGCATTTATTTAATTTAAAGTAAACCAGTCACAACTTGTTCACTTTAACAACTAGGAATGAAAATACAACAAAGAGTGCATGGTCTTATTACACATTTTACAAACATCAGCACGTAGGCCCGGCAATACATGAAGTAAAACCATTGCAAAATACTTGGGCCTTCGAGGGCCAGCAAAGCACAACAGCTAGGGCTCCAACCCGCCATTTCCCGCTTCGTTTCGCCAGGACCTGTAAGTCACAATCCACCAAGCGATGGGAAAACAAGTAACCAGTCAGCTTTAGCTGACCCAGATTATAACGACTCCACCCTATGCCCGGGGCGTGGTGCTTCTTCCCTGCAAGCAAGCAATAACATCATATATTTCACAGGTTCGTCTAAGCACCGCATAGAAAACATCCACAACATACGTTGACTCCAAGCCACATGTATTGTGCTCTCAAGGCATGACATCCACAAGTCCTTTTTCAACTTGGATGTTCAGTTTGAGCTAGGCCGTACACACGAAGTTCCGACACTCTTCCATCCACAAGTCCTTTTTCAACTTGGATGGTCATTTGAGCTAGGCCGTACACATGAAGATTCGACACTCTTCCTTAGCCCAGTGCACCGAGGGGCGATCTCTTCACCACCACTATGGGCGGGTTCAGATCAGCTAGGCATGTGCTCAATCATCGCGATCAACTCTGCATGATGCGGGTAAGCTTTCACCTCTGCCCGACAACGAGACAACCTCACTGGGTCCTCAGAACAGCCTCCGGGGATATTGTCCAACACACCACATGATATCAAATATCACTGGCACTAGCGTCGGGCGCTAGCCAACAGAACACAGATCTGCCAGCTCTTTCGGGTATTTCCTAGAGTTAACCTCCAGTACTCCCTGCAGCACATCACAACACCCAGAAAACCCGAAAACAAACATACATACTCGGAGTCTTCTCCGGAGTGCAATATAACATATCAACATCCACCAATCTAGACAACCTGTCCAGATGGGCTTCACACAGCATGCCTACGTTCGTACTTCGATTCCAGACTCTATATAAAATTTCTACAGAGATAATCCATATCGACCCATCAGCAGAAAATCTATCCACTAATTAGTGGAAATCTTCCTGCTACAATGCAAATCAAAGGACACACATATCCAAAGAATATGGAGGAGAATTGTTACCCTCGGTGCTCGTTTCGGTGCCATAGAACTGAGAGAGAACCGACTGGATTTGTCGAATTAACTTTTTCTCTCACGAAGTCGACGATAGCACAAGCACGCAAGAATCTCCTTCGCAGATTTGCCCTCGGCTCAACGAACGGCTATCTCCAAGTGACCTCCTTCCTTCTGATCTCGACTCTCCTTGCCTTAGGAAAGAGACCGAAATCAGACTTTAGAAGGGAAACTGAACTTGGCTGCCTTATATTTTAAATTGCTACCGTCGGTGCTAGCCACTAGTGCCTGGCGCTTAGCCCAGAGGCAGTACGAACCGATCCTTACCCACATCCGCTTAAGGAATCGACGGGAGAGTTACCGTCGGCGCTAGTGCTAGCGCCTGGTGCTATCTCCGTCGATCGGGTTGCGGTCCCGTCAATCGGGTTGCGGTCCCCGTCGACTCCTCGATCAACAATAAGAGGCCTACCGTCGGCCGCTAGCCCTAGCGGCTAGCACTATCTCCCGTCGATCGGGACCTGATCCCGTTGATCGACTCCTGATCCTGTCGACTCGTCGACGACACGCATAAGTCCTCTCGAGTTACCGTCGGCGCTAGCCCTAGCGCCTGGCGCTAGCTCCAAGGCTTCATAATATTTTGAATTCAGTGCACTTGAAAATTGGGGTCTTATAGATCGGCGGGAGGTCCCGTCGATCGGCGGGCGGTCCCTTCGATCCTGACTTAGAAAAAACCAGATGAAAGAATTTCCCAGCTAAGACCAAAGATCGACGGGATGGGTCTCGTCGATCGACGGGAGTGGTCCCATCGATCGACGGGATGTCCCGTCGATTTTGAATTAGAACATAATTTTTCTCTTTTCGATTTTTTAAACAAATCAACATACTTCCATCAAGCCCAGCCCTAGACTACCAGCAACAAACCTCAACTCCAACAATTCGATTAGGGTAAGCAACCCAATCAACACTCATTTACCAAGATACCAAAAAAATAAGAAAAGAGAAGTAAATTGGAGAAACGTGCCAAAGGATGAAGAAACAAACCACCACTTGCCTATATCTCGAACTACCGAAAAATGGCCTCTCAAGCCCTCCACACCAAGGATCGGCTCAAACACGGCATAAGTGTAACATCCCAATTTTAAATTTCCGGGCCCTTCGTGATTAATTGAACCACTAGGGTCTTGTGGGCTTTATTGACACCCAAATGGTGGGTTGACACCCTATTGAGTGTTGTTGAACCAATAAGTCACTCAACCCACCCATCGGGCTACATGGAAAATTTCTGACTTATGCACACGATAGACCCTCCTAGGTGTATAAGTTGACCTGTTAGGTCTAGGTGACGACAGTCCAAACCGCTGAGACGACAGCCCAAACCGCTGAGACGACGAGAAACTTGAGCAGAAACGGGTTCGTCGAACGTAGGCTTAGGTTCGACGAGCTGAATTAACTAAATTAAACAAGAAACTGAGTTCGACGAACTAAAGGATAAGTTCGTCGAACGGAATTGGACTGAAGGCTCAGTTCGTCGAACAGAAACGAACTGAAGGCTCAGTTCATCGAACGGAATTAGTTCATCGAACGCAGTTGACCTGAAAACTGGGTTCGACGAACTGAAGGCTCAGTTCGTCGAACGGAATTAATTCGTCGAACGCAGTTGAACTGAAAAACTGGGTTCGACGAACTGAAGGCTCAGTTCGTCGAACGGAATTAGTTTCGTCGACGCAATTGAACTGAATACTGGGTTCGACGAACTGAAGGCTCAGTTCGTCGAACAGAATTAGTTCGTCGAACGCAATTGAACTGAATACTGGGTTCGACGAACTGAAGGCTCAGTTCGTCGAACGCAATTAGTTCGTCGAACGCAGTTGAACTGAAAATTGGGTTCGACGAACTGAAGGCTCAGTTCGTTGAACGGAATTAGTTCGGTCGAACGCAATTGAACTGAATACTGGGTTCGACGAACTGAAGGCTCACTTCGTCGAACGGAATTAGTTCGTCGAACGCGATTGAACTGAAAACTGGGTTCGACGAACTGAAGGCTCAGTTCGTCGAACGGAGTAATTCGTCGAACGCAGGAAAAATTTCGTCAATCACGGAAACTTTAATTTTATTTCGGGAATTTATTTAGTTAATAAATAATTGATAAATTATTTAGAAAATAAAATGATTTATAAAAAAAAATCATAAATAACCTAACTATGCTTGCCATAAATTATTTGAATTAAAAATAAAATTTAATTAGTGAAACGTTTTGTATTTAAACCTCATTAATGAATTAAAATTCCCCCCATCAATGCCATTAATGCGCAGCCACGGGAATTGATTCCCTCCCACTTCCAATGCCTTGGGAAGGGTTGGCCGGCTGGAATATGAAGAGGGGGCGGATTCACCAAGGGGGGGAGGCATTAACTCCTCCCCAAAGCCTAAATACGAGTCACCCTTCTATATAAGCCATATCATAGTTAGGATTTCGTTTTTCCCTACCCCTTTTGCTCCCCAACCAGCCATAGAAGAGCCGGCGACCTTCCGACGAGCCTCCTCCACGAACTCCGGCGAAACGCCACTGCTAACAATGGCCGCGCGACGATCCCCTCGCCTAAACGGCACGCATGTAAGTTCCTCCGACTCCTCCCTGCCCTTAGATCTTTTCTCGTCGACCTCCGCCGACTCCGACAACCGGAGCCGGCGATCCCGGCCGCGGAAAGCTTCGGACACCCACATATCCTCCGCCATCGTTGGCGGGTTCCGACCTTGCGCGAGGCGTGTGACGGGGAGGGAGGGTCCCCATTACTCTCCTTAGGGCCCTTGAGGCGGAAGGGACCATCGGAAACCACTCCAACGGCCTCTTCTTTCCGACGAAAATAACAAAAAAAAATAATAATACATGTATTTATTATTATTCTGTCAAAACTTTTCCGGCCACCCGCCGGCGGCGGCCGGCCGCCGGTAGTCACCCCACTGGAGGCCCTCCCCGAGGTACTCCCACTGGGGTAGTGGCCGGATCTAAAGCCTCCTCACGGCTGATATATATATCGTACATGTTTTAACATATACATACATATATAGATTTTATATATTTTAATAGTTTTATATGTTTTAACAGAAACATATATATGCGTAAATAGTTATCTTGCGTACCCGTAAAGGCCTTGGGGTGCGTCTAGAGAACCCCGCTAAAGAGAGGAGGGGGAACCAGTCGAACCCCGGATCGCGGAAGTAGAGGACCCACCGCGCAAGAACGACGCGCTAGAAACAACGCCAGGTAAGCACAAAACCGCACCCCACTGCCGGGGTGCGGTTAGCCCGCGCCCCACTAATGGGGGGGCGGCTAGCCCGCACCTCACCCGCAAGGGGTGCGCGCGCGGGTCGGCCAAGCCGCACCCTCCCCCATAGGAGGGTGCGGCCAAGCCGCACCCCCCATGGGAGGTGCGGCCAAGCCGCACCCCCCATGGGAGGTGCTGCCAAGCCGCACCCCCCCATGGGGGGGGTGCGGCCCAACCGCACCACCCATAGGGGGGTGCGGCCAAACCGCACCCCCCCCCCCTTGGGGATGCGGCCCAACCGCACCCCCCCTTGGGGGTGCGGCCCAATCGCACCCCTCCTTGGGGGGTGGCGGCCAAACCGCACCCCCCCCCCCCCCCCCCCCCCATGGTGGGTGCGGCCCAACCGCACCCCCCATAGGGGGGTGCGGCCAAACCGCACCCTCCCGTGCAAGGTGCGGCCCGGTCCCCCTCTGCGGAGGACGTAGCCGAAACCGCATCCTCCCGCGTCGGAAAGGGCCGAAGTCCGCTTTTCCTCGGCTTCACTCACTTTTTTGCCTCACCTCGCTCGCTTTTTGGCCCTGCTCACTTTTGCGCCTCGCCTCGCTCACTTTTTGTCTTTTCAGTTTCTCACTTTTCAGGAACAGTTTGTCGCCTTTCCTCAAAGGGCAAGACGGTCATTTATGAAAAATGGTGATCCGAGTGCCCCAAATCAAGAAATATGACTCGTCAGCCAAGGTGGTTATGGTGGTTACGACGGCAAAATTACCGGGCTACCCCCGGCAAAAGCTATAAAAAGGCCCCCAAGGCTTCATTTAGGGGGGCCCAGACTTTGAGACCAGAGAGAGCTCCTTGAAGATTTCCACGGATTTCTCCTTCGGTGCTTGAAGATCATCTTCGAGGACTTAGAGAAATCCTTATTCGCGAAAGCGGACAAGGTTCTCGCTTTCGTTCCCAAGAAAGCGGACAAGGCTCCCGCTTTCGTTCTCGAAAGCGGACAAGGCTCTCGCTTTCGTTCTCAGGAAAGCGGGCAAGACAGTCTCACTTCTGTCCTCTCGAAAGCAGACATGGCTGTCTCACTTCTGTCCTCTGGAAAGCAGGCGCGGCCCTTCTCACTTTAGTTCACTGCTGTACTCGTAGGAAAAGTACTTAGTTTTTCCGAGGGGTGGCATGTCACCCTCGGAGTGCTCTCCCTCTTTCTCTCTATTATTGTAACGAGTAGCGGCCTGTCGCACTCGATCTCTTAGCATCCAGTTGTAACCTCTCAAGAGATAGTGAAATTTGGTCGGCACAGCTCCGACCACGTGGTTTTTCACCCTTTCCGGGTTTTCCACGCTAAAAGGTCCCAGTGTACTCAACAATCTCAAATTGACTGTTTGCGCGCTTAGATTGCTCCAGAGCTAAGGCGGTTCAGTTGAACCGGTCTACAAGAGCCCTAAGCGACCCGCAACAGTTTGGCGCCGTCTGTGGGAAAAGTTCCCGAAACTCTCTGAAGGCCAACAACAATGGCAAGAAAGAGTGCTCGCACTACTGAAGGATCAATACCGGAGGGGCGCGTCGATCCAGCCCCCTCCCACTCGCTTATCAATGCGCCTCCCTGGGAGGAGGCGGTACCTGCTCCCGTAGCTGGGCTGGAAGTACGCATGCAGCAAATTGAAGAACACCAAGCCGAGATGTTGGCTCTCGTAAGGAATCTCGGGGTACCTCAAGTCCCGATCCAACCGCCGGCCCTGAACGCACCGCCACCCTCAGTTCCGAATCACGCCCCAAACGAAGAGGTCGTTCGGGAGGACGAAGCCTCGGAAGGATTCTCCAACGCAGCAAGCTCCGCTCACCTCGCCCCGCCAGCTAGGGGCCCAGAAGTTGACCACCATCGCAATCGCCCGAGAAGAGATGCCCCTGGTCAAGCAACAGGAAGAACCACGCGAGAAGAATACGCGACATGATAGAAGAGGAGTACGTCCGAGCAGGGCGACACGCAGTTCGCGCCCGTCGTCCCACGCACCACGGCTCCCCACTGTCACCGCAAGTCCTGGCCCATCCAATCCAGAACGGCTTCAAGCTCCCCAGCATCGAGACATTTGACGGAACGGATAATCCGTTAGAGCATGTCAATCACTTCACCACCGTCATGAGGATTTATAGCGCCCCTGATCAGCTCCTCTGTCAAGTATTCCCGGCAACCCTTGAAGGGACAAGCACTCACTTGGTTCCACTCCCTGCCGAATGGGGCCGTCAGCAACTTCACGGAGCTGGTACAGCAGTTCGCAGACCAATTCATCGCCAACCGCAGGATTGTCCGAGATCCCTCCCACCTCTCAGGGATCCGCCAAAATGACGGTGAAACGCTCAAATATTTCTTCAGACGCTTCACTACGGAGGCTCGTCAAATCCCAGGGGTGGACACTGAGCTCCTGCGGGGAGTCTTTCTTGGAGGACTCCGCCCAAGCGGCTTCTACTCAGCTCTCATGAGAGAAACCGTGCCAAGTTACCCCGACCTCGTTCGCCGAGTTGAGGCTCAGATAGCCGCAGACGAGGCCATCGAGGCCCATCGTCGGCAGTTTGAAGGTAATCAAGGGAGGAAGAGAGGATCCGATCAAGCCCCCCCCGCGAGCGAGAGGAGCGACGCGGCGAGGAGCGCCGCGGTGGCGAACGCCGTCGTAATCCCCAAAGGGACCAGGAACCGTTGCCACCCCGAATCTATACCTCATTGAACACCACTAGAACGAATGTACTCTACGCCATCCAGAACAACCCAGAGCTCCGCATGTCCCGGGCGCAACCCCCAAATCCAAGGGGTGACCAATCCAAGTACTGCGAATTCCATCGAGGGACCGGGCATACCACCGAGGAATGCACCAGACTTAATGACGAGATCGAGCGCCTCGTCCGCCAGGGACTCCTGGGCAGATTTTTGCAAGGCCAGATCCCTAATCAGCACCAGCAGCCTAGGGAGGCAAGGGAGCAACCTCCCGCTCCCCGAGGCGCGGGAGGAGGAAGACCGATGGTAGGAGAGATCGAGACGATCGCCGGGCCCTCCGTCTCAGCGTCACAAATCCTCTCAATTGCCCAGTCCGGGAGGGACCACGAAGACAAGAAGCTCAAGCAGGACGTCACGATCGCTTTCGGAGAAGAAGATCTGCAGGGATTACGGCTCCCACACCAGGATCCGCTCGTAATAAGTGCAGGGATAGGAGATCCTTGCTTCAAGGTAAAGAGAATACTGGTCGACAATGGAAGCTCAGTGGACGTTCTGTTCCTCTCCACTCTGCAAAATATGAAGCTCACAAAAGATCATCTCAGCCCTGCAGCCGGGCCCGTCTATGGCTTCGACAACAGACTTGTCCCGGTGCTAGGGATGATCACCCTCCCCGTCACGTTAGGCGAGTTTCCAAGGCAGTCCACATATAGCATCCAATTCGTGGTGGTGGAGTCTACCTCCGCCTATAATGCCATCTTTGGGAGGCCGCTCCAATCAATCTTCGGAGCAGTCCCATTCATTCCGCATCTGGCTATGAAGTTCCCAACTGCCGCCGGCATAGGAATCGTAAGAGGAGATCAAGAGGCAGCCCGAACCTGTTACTTAAAGCAGGCTCAGCCGGTAAAGGCGACCGCTCTGAACATCAATAACTTCGACCTCCGGGACGAGGCTACTTTACAGCGCGGAGCACCTGTTGAGGGGCTAATAGAAGTACCACTCTCCCGGCAAGACCCGGCTCGAACTGTTCAAGTCGGGTCACTTTTATCGAAAGAAGAACGAGAGGAGCTTACGACCTTCTTAAAAAGAAACGGGGACATCTTCGCCTGGAGCCCGGAAGACATGCCAGGAGTAGATCCGAATGTCATTTACCACTCTTTAAACATCAACCCCGCCTGCCGACCTGTGATTCAAAAGAAGAGAAACTTTGCCCCCGAACGGTTGAAGGCGATCGAGGAGGAGGTAGCCAAACTTCTGGAAGCAGGATTCATACGAGAAGCAGAATACCCCACGTGGCTGGCTAACATAGTCATGGTAAAGAAGGCCTCGAGAAGTGGCGAATGTGCGTCGACTATAGCAACCTGAACCAGGCATGCCCAAAAGACAGCTTCCCCCTCCCAAGGATCGATCAACTCGTCGACGAGACAGCCGGCCACGAGCTACTTAGCTTCATGGACGCTTACTCAGGTTACAACCAGATACGGATGAACCCGGCGGACGAAGAGCATACCGCCTTCCGCACCGACAGAGGAGTCTATTGCTACAAGGTAATGCCCTTCAGCCTTAAAAACGCTGGAGCCACCTATCAAAGGCTAATGAACAAGGTCTTCAAGAGCCTCATCGGAGAGACGATGGAGGTTTACGTGGACGATATGTTGGTGAAGAGCGTCCACCGTTGCGACCACTTAAAAGACTTGGGAAAGTGCTTTCAGCTTCTCCGTCGTTTCCAAATGCGACTCAATCCCAGCAAGTGCGCATTCGGTGTGAAGGCCGGAAAATTCTTGGGTTTCATGGTAACCCATCGAGGGATTGAGGCTAACCCCGAAAATATCAAGGCATTAGAAGATATGTCACCACCTCGTTCGATTAAGGAAGTGCAACGTCTAAACAGGAGGATCGCTGCGTTATCCCGTTTCCTATCACGGACAGGAGACAAATACCTCCCTTTCTTCAAAATCCTCCGGGGAGCGCGCCACTCCGGTTTCCAATGGACTGACGAATATCAGGCGGCCTTCGAACTCCTCAAGCAATATCTGGCCTCACCGCCGCTTTTGTCAAAACCCACCCCGGGAGAGACCTTGTTCTTGTACCTAGCGATATCACCTACAGCTCTCAGCTCGGTACTCGTAAAGGATGAAG
Source organism: Dactylorhiza incarnata (assembly GCA_033032865.1). Taxonomy (NCBI): domain Eukaryota; kingdom Viridiplantae; phylum Streptophyta; class Magnoliopsida; order Asparagales; family Orchidaceae; genus Dactylorhiza; species Dactylorhiza incarnata. The sequence goes on along the minus strand of JAWHQI010001332.1, from coordinate 67,248 downwards.
GGGGGGTGCAACGACCGATTTACTACATCAGCAAAGTCCTCACTGACACCGAAACCAGATACCCCGCGGCAGACAAGACGGCCTTGGCTCTTGTCTTCTCAGCCAGAAAGCTTCGTCCCTACTTCCAGGCTCATACCATAAAAGTGTTGACACAACTCCCGCTACGGGCAATCCTTCAGAAACCAGAAGTCTCGGGGAGGCTAGTAAAGTGGGTTGTAGAGCTCGGCGAGTTTGACATTAAATTCCTACCGCGACCTGACATCAAGTCGCAAGTACTCGCCGACTTTGTTGTGGAATACACCATTCCACCAGAAACGAACCTAGCCAAAGACGCCCCTAGCCCCCGGTGGACTCTCTATGTCGACGGTGCCTCAGGAACAGAAGTGGCAGGAGCAGGAGTACTCCTCGTAAGCCCCGACGAGATCACCTTGGATTACGGGCTCCGGTTAAAGTTCCCTGCAACAAATAACGTTGCAGAATACGAGGCGCTAATCGCCGGTCTCCGGCTCGCCATCGATTGCAAGGCGAAAAACCTGACGGTCTACGCCGACTCCCAACTCGTAGTCTCGCAAGTCGAAGGAGACTATGAGGCAAAAGCGACCAGATGGCAAAATACCTCGCGCTTGCAAAATTGCTCCTTCAGAAAATCTCGACGCATCAAATCTTGCACATCCCCGAGAGCAGAACTCCAGGGCGGATGCCCTGTCTAAGCTCGCCACTTCACCATCCAGCTACCAATCTCGAAGACGCCGGATTGAAGAGATCGTGGTCCCAAGCATACAGGGACCATGGGAGATCGCCGCCATCCACCAAGAAGAGTTATCCTGGATGACTCCATTGCGAGCTTACCTTGAACACGGACACCTCCCTGAAGATAGCTTAGAGGCGCGAAGATTACGGATGCGGGCGGCATCATTCACCGTAATAGACGGAGAACTTTACAAATGGGCATTTTCGGGCCCATATCTAAAGTGCCTACCGACAGACGAGGCAGACTATGCCCTCCGAGAAGTACACGCGGGAATCTGCGGAGAACACCTAGGCGGGAAGGCATTGGCGCGGAAGGTACTACGCCAAGGATTCTATTGGCCAACAATGAAAAGGGACGCAATCGAGCTAGTTCAAAAATGCAGGAGCTGTCAACTGCACGCCAATACATCCCATCAGCCCCCGGTTTCGCTTTCCGCACTCCAAGGTGCGTGGCCATTCGCGCAGTGGGGAATCGACCTTCTCGGCCCACTGCCTCTAGCATCCGGGCAAAGGAAGTTCATCATCCTGTCCATCGATTACTTCACCAAGTGGGTAGAGGCGGAGCCCCTGGCCAAAATCACGGAAGAAAACGCTAAACAATTCGTCTGGAAGAACATCGTCTGCCGCTTCGGCATCCCAGCAACAATCATTGCCGATAACGGCACCCAGTTCACCGGGAAATCCTTCACCAAAATGTGCGAAGACCTGAAGATCAACCTCCGTCACACCGCAGTAGCACATCCACAAACCAATGGACAAGTAGAAGTCACAAACCGCACCATCCTCAAAGGATTGAAGACGCGTTTAGAAGAAGCTGGGGGACAGCGGGTGGACGCACTCCCAAACGTACTGTGGGCGTACCGCACAACAGAGCGGACCCCCACAGGAGAAACGCCTTACAATCTCTGTTACGTTACCGAAGCTATCATCCCCGTCGACGTCGGCGTTCCAAGCACTCGAGTGCTAACCTTTGATCCCAGCGAAAATGACGGACTGCTTCGGGAAAACCTCGACCTAATTCCCGAGGTTCGGGATAACGCTGCCCAGCGCGCCGCATCCTACCAAAGGCGCATAGCCCGAGGCTATGACAGAAGGGTGAAACCCAGGCCAATCAACGTAGGAGATCTCGTCCTACGCAGCATCAAAGCAGCCGACAAAGGCCCTCAAGGAGATAAGCTCTCACCAGCCTGGGAAGGCCCATACGTTGTCACTATGGTCGTAAAGCCCGGAACATACAGGCTCAGAACGGCAAAAGGAAAGACTCTACCACAGACCTGGAACGCCCAGAACCTGCGCCGCTTTTACCAGTAACATAGTCGTCTATCGTCAACTAAGCCGCGAGCCCCGACTCGTGCAAACTTATCTTACCGTTTATTATGTAAAAGCCGCGAGTTTAGGCTCGTGCACCTATCTTCTGTAATGTACTAAGCCGCGAGCCCAGACTCGCGCAAACTGGTTTTATGTTAGAAAAACTATGTTTAAAAAAGACTTCTTGCTATAAAAATAGACGCGTACCTCGTCACCTATATTTAATAAAGGAAAAATCTTTACTTCGGGGCCCTGCCCCGGGGACTTTGCATCGCCGTCGATTGAAGGCTCGCCCTTCTCCTCCGTCGTCAAGTCCCGGTGTCGTAGGGGCATGCCCCCCTTACGTTCACCCTCGGTTTGAATACAAACGCTATTCACCGGCCAAGCCGCGAGCCAGACTCGTGCAAAAAGCCGCGAGCCAGACTCGTGCAAAAAGCCGCGAGCCAGACTCGTGCAAAAAGCCGCGAGCCAGACTCGTGCAAAAAGCTGCGAGCCAGACTCGTGCAAAAAGCCGCGAGCCAGACTCGTGCAAAAAGCCGCGAGCCAGACTCGTGCAAAAAAGCCGCGAGCTAGACTCGTGCAAAAAGCCGCGAGCCAGACTCGTGCAAAAAAGTTGCAAGCCCAGACTTGTGCAAGCTAATTTTCTAAAAGCCGCGGGGTCAGAACCGTGCAAAGTTTTGCAGGAAACCCTCAAGCTGTTCAGATATAAAAACCGCCGCAGAAGAATCAAAACCTCCGAACTCCTCGCAACAAGATTCGGACTCCGGAAGTTTGGGGGGCTTATGTTGCGTACCCGTAAAGGCCTTGGGGTGCGTCTAGAGAACCCCGCTAAAGAGAGGAGGGGGAACCAGTCGAACCCCGGATCGCGGAAGTAGAGGACCCACCGCGCAAGAACGACGCGCTAGAAACAGCGCCAGGTAAGCACAAAACCGCACCCCACTGCCGGGGTGCGGTTAGCCCGCGCCCCACTAAGTGGGGGGCGGCTAGCCCGCACCTCACCCGCATGGGGTGCGCGCGGGTCGGCCAAGCCGCACCCTCCCCCATAGGAGGGTGCGGCCAAGCCGCAACCCCCATGGGAGGTGCGGCCAAGCCGCACCCCCCATGGGAGGTGCGGCCAAGCCGCACCCCCCCATGGGAGGTGCGGCCAAGCCGCACCCCCCCATGGGGGATGCGGCCCAACCGCACCCCCCATAGGGGGGTGCGGCCCAACCGCACCCCCCATAGGGGGGTGCGGCCAAACCGCACCCCCCCCCCCCCCCCCCCCCTTGGGGGGTGCGGCCCAACCGCACCCCCCCCTTGGGGGGTGCGGCCCAATCGCACCCCTCCTTGGGGGGTGCGGCCCAACCGCACCCCCCATAGGGGGGTGCGGCCAAACCGCACCCCCCCCCCCCCCATAGGGGGGTGCGGCCGTAGAAGGGTGCGGCCAAACCGCACCCTCCCGTGCAAGGTGCGGCCCGGTCCCCCTCTGCGGAGGACGTAGCCGAAATCGCATCCCCGCGTCGGAAAGGGCCGAAGTCCGCTTTTCTCGGCTTCGCTCACTTTTTCGCCTCACCTCGCTCGCTTTTTGGCCCTGCTCACTTTTGCGCCTCGCCTCGCTCACTTTTTGTCTTTTCAGTTTCTCACTTTTCAGGAACAGTTTGTCGCCTTTCCTCAAAGGGCAAGACGGTCATTTATGAAAAATGGTGATCCGAGTGCCCCAAATCAAGAAATATGACTCGTCAGCCAAGGTGGTTATGGTGGTTACGACGGCAAAATTACCGGGCTACCCCCGGCAAAAGCTATAAAAGGCCCCCAAGGCTTCATTTAGGGGGGCCCGGACTTTGAGACCAGAGAGAGCTCCTTGAAGATTTCTACGGATTTCTCCTTCGATGCTTGAAGATCATCTTCGAGGACTTAGAGAAATCCTTATTCGCGGAAAGCGGACAAGGTTCTCGCTTTCGTTCCCAAGAAAGCGGACAAGGCTCCCGCTTTCGTTCTCGAAAGCGGACAAGGCTCTCGCTTTCGTTCTCAGGAAAGCGGGCAAGACAGTCTCACTTCTGTCCTCTCGAAAGCAGACAGGGCTGTCTCACTTCTGTCCTCTGGAAAGCAGGCGCAGCCTTCTCACTTTAGTTCACTGCTGTACTCGTAGGAAAAGTACTTAGTTTTTCCGAGGGGTGGCTTGTCACTCTCGGAGTGCTCTCCCTCTTTCTCTCTATTATTGTAACGAGTAGCGGCCTGTCGCACTCGATCTCTTAGCATCCAGTTGTAACCTCTCAAGAGATAGTGAAATTTGGTCGGCACAGCTCCGACCACGTGGTTTTTCACCCTTTCCGGGTTTTCCACGCTAAAAGGTCCCAGTGTACTCAACAATCTCAAATTGACTGTTTGCGCGCTTAGATTGCTCCAGAGCTAAGGCGGTTCAGTTGAACCGGTCTACCAAGAGCCCTAAGCGACCCGCAACAAGTTATAATACATATATATTTACGTATAAAATTTTAATATGCATGTGTATACGTACGTATATATAAAAATTATTTATAAATAGTTATTTGCATAAATGTATATATATTTTTATACATATACTTATGTATGTATGTATGTATGTATATAAATATATACAATACACATACATAATTGTTCGGAAATATAACCCGATGCAAAATTTCGCTGCACGGATTTATTGCCCACCTCGCATGCAGTCACCGAACTGCACCAAGAATCGTGCGCGGGCCTTTTATTTCCTTTGACGAGAAATTTGCCATGTTTTGGAATTTTGAGCATTCTTAAAATGAATTTTTAATTATCTTGGAGGCCAAGTCAGACCATACACTTTAGACACACTATTAAAGGTTAATGTTTTCCCTACAACTTACATGTTTCGAGTTTTATGATCTAATTTTTTTAAGTAAATTAATTTTGGCCTCAACGTATCAAAATAGTTCCAGTTTGCTGTTTGGGCTTGTAAATAGTTATTTTTAGTGAACTTAATCTCTGTTTTGGAGACCTTAGGTTATGATTTAGGGCAGGCTTGTGAGACACATATTTATGGGTGGATGTTTTCTCTGAAACATTTATGTTTTGATGCCTCTGACTTGAAGCCTCTAGATAATTTAAATTTAGCTCGCAACATGACAACTCAAACTCAGAATCCTGTCTTGTTTACAAACAATTATTTTAGTGAACTCCAACCTCTGTTTTAGAGAGCTTGAGTTCAGATTTAGAGGATGCATGTGAGACATGGTATTGTAGTTGGACATGTGTACTACAAGACTTATTTTTCAAATTTTCTGGACAACTGCCTCTAATTAATATAAATTTGGCCCTCAACAAGGCAACTTAATTTTATTTTTCTGTTTTTGTCAAAAACAGTTATTACTAGTAAACTTTAGTCCCTGTTTTGGAGGTCTTAGAAGACAAATCAGAACATGTATGTTAGATACACTATTTTAGATGAATGTTTTCTCTACAACTTTCATATTGTAATATTTCTGATTCGGAGCCTCTAAGTAACTTTAAACTTGCCCTAAACCTGTCTAAATAATTTCAAATGTTGTCTACATAAAAACTTGATTTATCATATTTGTAGGTTTGTTATTGCTAGCTTGATCACCCGATGAATATCAAATTATGAATCGATTCGTAAACACTTGTAAATAGTATATTCATACAGTCATCTCATTCAATACCCACGCATGGAATTATGGGAGGGTGCATGGTTACCGATGTGGCGGGTTCGTCGGCTTCCTCGTAATATACACTATGGGAGAAGTTTTGACGACGAACTCTTTCGTTTCTGGTTGTGAAGAGGACCGGGGGCTAGCCACCCCTTCCACACAGGTCCGTCTCACGCCTATTTGGTTATGTGCCGAGAGAATCTCCGCACGAGGTGAGGATGTGTTCCCACCGAGAGTGCCTATTCTTCATAGAGGTACGAGGGCCTAGGAAGTTGGGGTGTATCAATAACCTAGAAGTGGGAGCGGCCGACCCACTGTCACCGTTTGGCCATGGCGGTGAGGCCCGGGAAGTGAGCTCCTTCTCTTAACAGGTCACTATGTCGACATAGGGGAAAGTGATTGAGACACATCATTCGATTGATAGGGAGGACAAACATACATGCTCATCATATCATTACATATGCACACACCTTGGTTCGACATCGTATAACTACCGTCAGGCGGGGTTATACGATGGCGGGTGAATTTACTGCTTCAGTTGTTTTTCCCCTCGTTACGAATTGTCTTCGGATTACTGCTCCTTTTATATAACCCTGTCTTGTATATGTATATATATATGCTTCCCCCTATTTTATATATGTATATATATTTTGCTTCGGCTATTGTGCTAACCTTTCTTGCAGGTGTCCTTCCTGGTACCCATTAGGGGGCTGGGGGGGGGGGGGGAGCGTGAGATTTACTTGGTCCGTCGTGACTAACGTACTTGAAAGTATCTAGTTGCAACCTAAATCACCTAGAGGGGGGTGAATAGGTGGTTTCTATAGCTTTTTGCAGAATTAAAACTATAAGAAGTAAAGCACACAGAAAACCAAAGAGCACAGCACACACAAGGATTTATAGTGGTTCTCCGTTCTTGGGTAGTCCACTTTGCACCTCACCTATCTAGCACGACCGACTAGACTAGGCCACTTCACTATTCTCGGATTAAAAATAATCCTACAACTCGGAGTCAAACTCTTACAATCTCGGAGAACAAACTCTCCTACAACTCGGAGCAAACCACTCCTACAACTCGGAATAAAAATCCTACAACTCGGAGGCAAACCTCCTACAAAAATAATGAAGGGTTTTACAAAATATAATAAAACTTCAGATGAAGTTTTCTTCTTTCAGATCAAAGAGAAATAAATCTCTTGAAGAGGTTCTTCTTTCAAATCAACGAAACATTCATCTCGAACGGCTATAATCTTGAATAAAGGAATAAAATATTCTGTCAACGGCTATAAGCAGAAATCAAGGAGGATTAATTCTCCAACAGTTGTACACGAGTCTTTAAGGAAACTTTTTTCTCAACTGCTATAATCAAGAGAAAAGGAATAAAATATTCTGTCAACGGCTGTATGCAGAAATCAAGGAGTATATTCCATGAATACTGTACGCGGCGGAAGCTTAAATGGAAAGCATTTGAAAAACGAAGCAGCGCACGCGCAAAATGTCGATCTGGGAAGATTTCGTCGAACGGAACAGTGTTCGACGAAATTTAAATAAATTAGTCGAACGGTGGTCGACGAAATGTGTTCAGCTATCAGCACACCTGAGATCGAATAATAACAACGATCGACGAATTATAACCAAACAGCGCTCGACGAAATGCTGATAAACTGCGTTCGACGAAATCCTAATAAGCTGCGTTCGACGAAATGTCTTCAGCTAACAGCAAGCTAGTGAACTAAGAAATCTATATTTCGTCGAACAACGATCGACGAAAATTTCAGTTCGTCGAACTGAGTTCGATGAAAATTCCATAATTCGTCGAACGGAAATTTCTTAAGAAATTTTTTCAATTCCTTTCCTTTCTTCCAATTTTCAATATCAGCAGCAACTCCCTCTTAGCTCTTCCTTTGTTTGAATATGAAGTACATCCTAATAGAGAGATTCCACATGAGTCAACACTTTGGTCCATACAATGAGGAATTACATTGCATTGGCCTGTGTTTAGTGACTCATTGAAACCTGACATTGGTTTATACTTAACCATTTAGAACCTGCAAACACATAACTGAAAATACCATCAAATACAAAATCAATTCATCTTAGTTTAAGGGATACTTCTTCAAATCAAGGTTATTGTGGTTACAATACCCAACAGTACTCTTGTAGGTTATCATTTTAGGAACCGATGCGCCTACCGACGGAGCAGGAGCGGATGGACGAGCATAGACGTACCCGTGATGACGAGGAGTTCCCTGAGCCAGTTCGAACGATCCGTGAGGATGTGAGGATACTACTCTGAGGAGAGGATGAGAGATTTTCCTTTGATTAAACATTTTGTCATCTTATGACTATGACGTTTATTGTTGCGAGACTCTATATACCCCATCGTGGGTTTCATCTATGTTTTATTATATATCATGCTGGGTATTTCTGTGATGTTTTGCTTCTGCTCAAAAATTGTTATACTCTGTGAATGTTTTCTGTAATGACGCAATAGCCTTACAGGGCGAATATTCCGCCAATTGGGTCGTGGGTCAGGTAAGAGGGTGAACCTCTTCAGACACGCGAACCTCTTGGGGGAGCGCTCGCCCTGGACATAAGGATCCCCTGGTTACAGAAGGGGGGGGGGTCCTTACAATAAGTGTGATGCCCCCATTTGGACCCCACATACATTTGTATCTAAGCTATGTTACATTTGTCCCAGGTTGAAGTGCGGCTAGTGAATACAAAATAAAGACACATAATAATAAAATTTACTTTCGTACCTTGTATTATTTGTTGAATATTTTTCTGTTCTACCATATCCGTTCTTTTGCTTTTGTGTATCCAAAGTCACGTCCATTACCTACAAAATTGGACGACGGGCTTAGTCATACGAATATGACTAAGTGAGGATATACCTCTTTCATTGCTGTAAATAATTAAAGTAAAACTTTCGCATCTTAAAACATGTTTTCATACTAACCGTTTGTCTGTCTCAGTAGTGACCTTATGAAACTTATAACTATACGAACATGTTAGTACCAATAAACCAGTGTGAGCAGTATAGGATCATAACTTTAAAGCAGTGTAATTGTGTATCAGTATAAGCAATACATCCATGCATCAGTATATCAGTGTAGCAGTAAGAAATCATATATCAGTATGTCTATATCAGTATATCAGTATATCATAGCAGTGTATCTATATATCCGTATATCTGTATATCAGTATTTATTTGAATGTTTCATTTCTTAGGAAATATTAGGGGCGATTTGAATTCTTTTCCCTTTTTGCCTTTACCCCGAAGGGTCCTTTACCCCGAAGGGTCATCATTTTCCAAAACCAGTACGGACAACCCGCGTTTATGCCTTTCGGCTCGACTGGTTTGGCAATTCATCATATTCATTTCATTCATGTGTATGCACTTCAATTCGCTCGTAATATAACCTCGTGTCGACACGCTTACATACAATGAGTTATTCAGTTTTATATTCCCCTCAGAAATATCTTTCGTCTGTTTGCCTTTAAGAGGCCATACATGAAAGCGATATTAAATATCAGTGATATCAACTATGCATGTAACATTCAGTATAAAAAGAGTGCGCATGTAAAAAGAAAGTAAAGCCATAATGCATAAATGAAACAGGTAGCTCTCACCATCAGTCGTTCTTTACTTTAATAGCAATTCATGTCGTTGCCATGCCTATTTTGAGATGCCATCCTTCACGATATCTGTATAGGAATCGTATCATATAGGGTCATTTCTATCGGGGTTACACCTCGCTATAGTTACAACATTTATTATGTGATGACATCATTTGGTAGCTACTTATTTACCCAGCCCTCTAGTTTCACAAAACCATAAAAGAAACAAGTTCAAATCAATGTTCTAACCCAAGTAAAATTAAAAGAGGATCCAACACCCCACTTACATATTAGCTCAACAGCCGACTAGAAGGCAAAGCAAAGCCCAAAAGAAAAATCAGTAAACAGAAATCGGAATCTCTTTAATAAAATAATTGGTGCAGCTTAGGCAAGCCAAATCCATATGCAGAATCAAGTTCAAAAACCCCTTTTCCCCATAAAATGTAATAACAAAGAATTTAGCAGCAGCTAGTTATTAAGTAAAGCAAAAGAGGAGGAGCAACAGTCGGCTACAACAGGAGCAATCCCCTTCAATAATTCCTTGCAGTGGGGTTGGGGAATCACATACTCTTCTATTAACAACAACTTACATCAGAATGTAGGAGAGAATCCAAACCCCACCCAAAGAAACCTCTTCAACCGGCCAAAACAGGTAACAAGACAACACCTGACCTCTAGTAAGTAAGGCCTCCATTCAAACATCTAAACCAATATAACAGTTAACCAATATGAAGTTATTTAAGCGCATCAAATCCTCCATTTTGACGAAACACTCAAGCAGAGTAAAACCCCATAGCAAAAATATTGGATAATCATCAATATTCCCTTACCAGTATTCTAATCGGCCAAGGTAAATAAAGTAAGAGAGTTCGAGGTGTATTAGGTCGCCATTCATGAAATCTCCTTCCCCCCACACCATGAATCGATAAGCCATAGCCAACAACGAAAAACCAAGGAAGAAGGGGAAAAGAAGGAGGAGCTCACCATGGGTACTTGGAAGACGAAAGTCGTCGATCGAAGTCCTCAACTCCAACTAACCATGCATCAGCACAACCAAGAGCGCACCACTAGCCCGTGCCGAGCTTTTCCAGCCCAGTCGACGGGAGGGAGAAAGGCAATCGAGCAAAACAAAGAGAGGAACCGAGCAAGCCCTAACGATTCCATGCCCGTCGAAAGCTCCAGACGGTGAGAAATAGGATAATTATCGGAAGAGGGAGGCCAATCGAAGACATAGACAGCCACCGCCTCAAAATGCCAGCCAAGTCCTAATCGCAGCCCACATCTTAAACCAAGCCCGCAATATAGACTCACACAAAGCCCCGATTAGCACCCCAATTCAGCTATGAGGTAACTTCTAATAGCAGACCAATTCCCTTACAAATATCCGCTAATAATATACCAATGATAGTTACCAATAATGAGCATAACAATAGTCAACATATATATTCCAACCCAAACCATCCGGAGTATATGAAAAGTTCATATTCCGCTAAAACATGTCGAATGCTGCAAAGCGTAAAAAAAACTCATACTCAACTTCAAAGGAGCTCCGAGTTGACACTGAGTTGCTTTTCATCATAGGGGACAAACATTAATTTTTATTGAAATTTATTATTCATTTGGGTTATTTCACGTTTTGGGTCATTACAATAAGCACGAAGAATCTACCAAGATTTGGACAAAAAGAGGGTTAGGGTCGCTAACCCTAGCGCCAAAAACCTACGAAACGGACAAAACTTACCACGCACGTGACGAACACGGCGAGAGCTTTCCAAATCTACGCTCCGACGAAGATTTCGTGCACCGGAGCTCCGGCAGCGGCGGTCAAAAACTCCACGAAAGCACACTCCTCTCTCTCTCTCTCGAAACCTCTGGCTCGGGAAATTAGAAAGGAAGAAGAAGATGAAGACGAATAAAATATATATATATATATAGGTAAACAGATAATAATAATAGGAATAAGAAAAGAAGGGCCGAGCCGACGGTCGTCGATTTCAACGAAATTCGCACCGAAGGCGAAGGTCAGCGCTACGAATCCAACAGAGAATTCGAAAACAAAAGCCGACGAGCTAAACTCAAGATATAAATTTTTGAAGTTGACGGCGAACGATAATTATACAAATCTTTGGAAAATCCCCGGGACTCTAATATTGCTCGGATCGCAACGAAACTTCGACGAGTATTTCTAAAATTAATTAATAAAATTTTCTAACGCAAAATCTTCCAACTCCAGCACGCTCCGAAATTTGGTCGACTTGACCGAACGGACGCGCAAACGAGCAAGCGCGGCGCACTGCTAACAAGTTATTTGCCAGAATAAGATTGGTTAAAGACTCTGAGAAAGAAAAAAAAGTTTATTTATTGGGTATTTTTTCTTATTAATCGAATTGATTTTAAATATTTGTTCTGCCTAATAGTTTAAATGTAAACGCTATATTCGACCAGTACTTAAACACAGACTCTCCAAATTGTCTGCAACTTTCTCATCGCTGCTTCTCCAACAGCTCTATTATCACAGCTTTATTCGATCAACAACTTTTTCATCAGCAGCAGCTGCCCCAAACAGAGCATGAGTTCACTCGACGGATGAACAGTGGAATCAAGTGCTCATCCGCCGAAGTGAACATAATTATATTAATTATACATTATTAATTATCTTATATAAATATATATGGTTTATATTATTATATGTAATTTTTAGTTATTAATATATAAAAAAAAGGAGTAGTTAGGCGGGTGTGCATAAATAATTGAAAAATCGAGAATCAGACCGGAATCGAACTGAACCGAACATTTCGTGCCGGTTCTCATGGCTATGGGTGTGCAAAAATAACCGAAGAACCGAGAACCGGACCGGAACCGAACCTAACCGAATGGTTTGGGTCGGTTCCAAATAGGTTCGGTTCGGGTCTGGTTCTCATAATACCAGAACCGAAAATTCGGTTCGGTTCCTGGTTCCAAGGGTCGGGTACCCAAAACTGACCCGAGAACCGACTATCAATGCTAAAGAAAATATTTTGAGACAACGATTATAGTCGTACTGCTTAATACGCGAAAATAATTGAGAATATAGTCGTATTGCTAAAGAAAATAGTTGTTGTGCTTGTGTAATTCTATGACTTCAATATTATAAAGAGTCCTTGTTTAATTATTTTGAAACATTGATAATGTATTACAAAGAATCATGAGTTTGAAGAGCCATTTTTAATTAATTTTGAAACATAGGTAGAACCGAGAATCGAACCGAAGCAAATGGTTCAATATGGTTCTATACTTTAGGACCATGGGTCGGTTCCGGGTCCAAAAGTCTGGAACCGAACCTATATGGGTATGTTCTTGGTTTTCGGTGGAACCGAACCGAACCGATTCGAGTTACACCCCCACTCATGGGTCTCAGTTCAATTTTTCGTTCAAAATTGTCAGAACCGATCGATCACTCGGTTCGGTTCTTATATTCGGGTACCCAGAACCGACACATTCTCAACTGCCGCATGTCTGCGGGCCCCTGTTGAGGTGGATCATTAGGCGAGTTCGCAGTTAGCTCGCATTCAGTCTGCATGCACCTCACCTGTAATCATCATCTCATCGCTAGGACCAGAAATCGGCTGCTTGAGGGCTCCTGAATGTGGTGAGAGGGAGAAAAGAGAGGGAGGGGGTGTATATGGCTGGCTGCCATTAAGGCCATTCGGCCAACCACCTTGCCGCCCATTGATTCCAATCACGACCTCCTCCACACTGCCCCAAACTGACGGGAATTCATTACAGAGCATGAATCGATGCCAGGGGAGAGAAGTCTTGGCTGCCTTGCATTGGAATAGGGAGTTTGTCTTTATGGTGGCCGGCAGCTCTCTCCCCCCTACCCTCTCCACAACAGCCAGCTCAGCCATTTTCTGTAGGAATCCCTTGGGAATACTGAGAGCATGCCAGGTTTTAAGGAGTGGTGGCCAAGTGGCCACTCTTCCATGAATTCCTCTTGAATTCATGCTTGGAGGTGGCCGGCCACCCCTTGGTGGACCTCCTCGTTGGACCCAATTTGGGCTCTAGGTAATTCAGCCCACTAGTGGGCTTAATTGGGTGGGGTTGAGCCCAAGGTTCTAAGGTTGGGTTTGGGTTAAGTCCACCTAGCTTGAAATTGGCTCACTTGACCCATTTAGGCTAAAATGGGGAATTTGAGTTTGGGCTTGACCCTAGCTCACTTCATTCAATGTGACTGACCCACATTTTTTCCTAAGACCCTATGGACCTACTCCAAGAAGAATTGAGTCAAGGTGGGGTCAAATGGGGCTTGATTGCACTTAATTGCCTATAGGGGCAATTTGGGTATTTTGTTGATTTTGCCCTAATTCTCCAACATTGACTAAGAACCTTGGTTCATTTGGGTCTCATATACTCCCCTTAGTGTTTAGGAGTGATCAATTTGGTCACACTAGGTCAATTGAAGGTCAATTTGGGTTTTTAGCACATTTAGGTCAATTTGGGGTTTTTTAGAAATTGGCCTAATTTCCAAAAATTGATAGTCCTATGATGGGGATTTTGGGTCCATTAGGTCCCCTAGGGAGGTTTCCATATGAGGGTGGGTCCAATTTGATCATTTGGGGTTCAATTGCCCTTATTTATGGTGGTTTGACCTAGGATTGCTCAAAGTTGACTTTTGGTCAATTTGACCAATTTGGTTGACCCCAAGGGTCCCTAGTGGCCTACTTACCTCCTTGGATGGTCATAGGGATCATGGTGTGGTTATGTTGGCTTTTTGGAGTCTTTTGGTCACCCCTAGGCTAGGACATCAAAAATTGCTAAATGCACACCAATGTGTATTCCTTCTTAACTTGTGAAGTTCATGGGGCCTCCTTGGCCTATTTTGTGTACTTGACTCATCCTAGAGAAATCTCCATGGTTATGTGAGGTGCATAAGATGTTTAGCCTCCTTTTTAGTTCACTTTTCATTAGGGTGGTCCATGGTGGCTGAGTGCACACCATGTGTTTTTCACCTCTTTCATTATCATCCTAGGGCTCTAGGTCACTTATCCTATTTTTGTCATGACGTGTCATGACAAAAATTATCTAGGGGCCTAGTAGTTTGCGGGATGTTACAAATCCCAATACAAAACAAAACAATTTCGTCCCCGAAATTAAGATCGGGTGTACTGGTTTTCAGATCAAGTAAAATCAAATACATTCTAGCAATCGGGTGTTACCTGATTCAAATAATTTCGGGTAGCGTTGCTGCATTAGATCCAGTGGTTCCCAAGTATGCTCCTCCTGTCCGTGGTTGGACCAAAGGACCTTTACTAATGGCACCTTCTTTCGTCGTAGAACCCGGATGCTGGAGTCATCAATCCGGATAGGCTCCAAACGGACTGACCGATCTGTTGCTACTGGGCCCGTGGTGCGAGCAATTTGTTATTCTGGCTTAAGAAGGGCCCTCCTGAGTGAAGAGACGTGGAAGACGTCGTGCAGGTTCTCCAGTTCTGGTGGAAGCTCCAGTCGGTAGGCCAGGGGGCCGATCCGCTCCAGGATCCTATAAGGCCCCATATACCTAGGACTGAGCTTCTTTAATCTCCGTACCCGTGTGACGCCATGCACCAGACGTATCTTTAGAAAAACTTTGTCTCCCACCTGGAACTCTACCTTACGATGTCGCGCATCGTAATATTTGGCATGTCGACTCTGGGCTTCTAGCATTCGCTCCCGGATCAGTCGCACTAGAGCGTCTGTGTCCTCTTCAAACTTCGACCCCGACACTTCTGTATATTCATCCTGGACCCATGACAGCGGAGTCCTGCATTTCCGACCATACAATGCTTCGTAGGGGGCCATGCCGATGCTGGACTGATGGCTATTATTGTAAGAAAATTCGGCGAGCGGCAACAATCTCTCCCAAGGTTCCCTGCGATCCAAGATGCAAAGGAGTAGTAGGTCTTCCATTGTCCGAATAGTACGCCCAGTCTGACCATCTGTCTAAGGGTGGAAGGCGGTGCTGAAGGTCAACTGAGATCCAGATAGGCTTGGACAGCTTTCCATTCCCGAGACGTGAACCGGCCATCCCGATCAGACACGATCGATTTAGGGACTCCGTGATACCGAACAAACTTCTCCACAAATAGCGGTACTAATGTTCCGACCGGAGCACCCTTCCTGACGGGAATAAACCGTGCCACCTTTGTCAAACGGTCCACGACCACCCACACGGAATCATTCCCGGAGTTGGAGCGGGGCTGTCCGTGTACGAAATCCATAGATATGTCTTCGAATTTCCATTCTGGCAAGGGTAGGGGTTGTAATAATCCTCCAGGCTTCTTGCACTCGGCTTTCACTAGCTGGCAGGATACGCAGTGTGTAACGAAGTGAGCGATATCCTTCTTCATGCCGGGCCAGTACATCGACTTCCTCAGGTCTACCGTCATTTTGGAAATTCCTGGATGTATAGAGTACTTGCTGCTATGTGCTTCCGCCATGATGTCTTCTCGGATCCTGTCCCCCGCAGGTATAAGAATCCGCCCTCGGTAGTGGACAAGACCATCACGTAAGGTAAAGTTCCCTATGGGGCCCGACTCCAGGGCTGCAAATACTGGTTCTAAGGACGCATCTTGCCTTTGCCCAAATTTGATACGATCCTGAATATCACAGGTCATGCTCATCGAAGCCAAGTATTCTTCGTAAACTTCGGGGTTGGCTTTGGATACAAGGGTGATCTTCAAGTCCTGCAGTACTTTTATCACTTCCATCGTCATCAGTCGGGGTTCCGAGTCGGAAGTACTCGCTCTTCGGCTGAGTGCGTCTGCCACAGAATTCGCCTTCCTGGGATGATAGTGCATCGTATACTGGTAATCACATAGAAATTCTACCAATCTTCTTTGTCGGAGGTTTAGATCCTTCTGGGTGTCCACGTACTTCAGGTTTTTGTGATCTGAAAAGATGTCGCAATGCATTCCATATAAATAATGCCTCCAGATCTTTAGCGCAAATACCACGACTCCCATCTCTAGATCATGTACCGGGTAGTTCTGCTCGTGCTTCTTCAGCTGCCGTGAGGCGTAAGAAATTACATGCCCATTTTGCATTAACACCGCCCCCATTCCTTGGTAGGATGCATCCGTGTACTCTTGAAATCCTTCCCTCCCTGACGGAAGGACAAGGATCGGAGCGGAGACAAGTCTGCTCTTCAGTTCTTGGAAGGCGGCTTCGCACTTTGGCATCCATAAGAATGGTGCATCTTTCTTGGTTAGAGATGCGAGGGGGCAACCCGAGAGAACCCTTCCACAAATTTCCGGTAATAACCGGCAAGCCCTAAGAAGCTCCTCACATCTGATGCTGTTTTTGGTTGGGGCCAATCACGCACTGCCTGAATCTTGGCCGGGTCCACTGTTAATCCAGCTCCGCTGATGATGTGGCCCAAGAAAGCTACCTCCTTAAGCCAGAACTGGCACTTACTGAATTTGGCATAAAGTCTGTGCTCTCGGAGCTTCTCCAGTACGAGTGTCAGGTGCTGAGCATGTTCCTCCTCCGTCCTTGAGTAGATCAGGATGTCGTCTATGAAAACGATGACGAAAACATCCAGGTAGGCCTCGAATACGCGGTTCATTAGACTCATAAATGCAGAAGGAGCATTTGTGAGTCCGAACGACATCACCGTGAATTCGTATAGGCCATACCTAGAACTGAAGGTTGTCTTTGGTATGTCCTCTTCCTGGATCCGCAGTTGATAATACCCCGATCTCAGATCCAATTTTGAAAACCAGTGCGCCCCTTCTAGCTGATCAAACAACTCGTCAATCCGGGGTAGAGGGTAAGTGTTACGCACTGTCAACCTGTTGAGCTCCCGGTAGTCAATACACAATCGAAGAGTCCCGTCCTTCTTCTTTACGAAGAGCACCGGAGCTCCCCACGACGACGAGCTTGGCCGGACGAACCCTGAGTCTACTAACTCCTGCAATTGGGCATGGAATTCTGCTAACTCCTTCGGGGCCATTCTGTAGGGTGCTCTGGACACAGGCCTTGCTCCTGGTACTAGTTGAATTTGGAAGTCCTTTTCTCTGTGTGGCGGTAGTCCGGGCAGCTTTTCTGGGAATACGTCGGGAAATTTTTGGACTACGGGAATATCAGTTAGGGGATTACGTACCTTCCTCTTTCATTTCAAAACAGATCATAAAAACTTCATCTTCTTGCAAGTGGGCTTTGACGGCTTGAATCGACGAGATTAATCGACGGAAAATAGGTTTAATACCTTCGATTACCACCTCGTCGCCCTCGTGTTCTAGTACGATTTTTTTTGCCTGGCAATCAATCCTTGCGTGGTTCCAGTACAGCCAGTCCATGCCCAAGATTAGATCGTAGCCCTTCATCTTTTACAGTGTTGTTGGCGCTTCGAACATCTTACCTCCGATCTCTACACTCATGTTGCACTTGGCACATGTTTTTATCTCTGATCCGTCCGCAAGTCGTACCTTCCTTTCGACTCCTTCGAGGTGTTGAACCTGGTCCAAGTCATCAACGAATTCTGCCGAAATGAACGAGTGGGAGGCACCCGTATCGAAAAGGGTGTACGCAGGCTTTCTACACACTAGCACTATACCTGGGTGATTTCGTGGTTTTAATTTATCATTTGATGTAAACTAAGGGTCAGTAAGGTAAATAAACAAATATAAAAGGAAAAGCTGAGGTACCTGTGTTCACATCCTATGGATTTCTAGGTTCGGCAAGATCCAGTGCGTACATTTGCTCCGGCTGCCTGCTTCTACCTGGTGGTCCTCAGCCTCGGCCACATCCTCGGCCTCGGCCCCTGAATTGTTGTGCCGGCGGTGCTGCTATAGGTAGGGGTGGGGGATTACCCCACCTCTGAGGGCAATGGGCCCGCACATGACCTGGTTGATGACACGAGAAGCACACCGGAGGAGGATATGCCCCACCTGCCTGCCCCTGTGGCTCCTGGATCCGTAACGGCTGAGGTGCAAGTACAGCCGGGGGCCTCTGCTCTGGTCGGGGGTCCGGATGAGGCCGTCCTCTGCCTCTCTGGTGTCTGATAAATCTGCCACGCTGACGGTGGTCTCGCCCTCTGTTCCCACTTCCGTCTTCTGCTGGCCTTTTTCCTCGGCCTTGTATCATCAGCTGATCGACTTCTAGTCTTCTTGCTGCTTCGGTGATTCGGGCTAGACTGGAATCTGCCACGTACTGCAGGGAGTGCCTGAGATCGTCTCGAAGACCCTTGAAGAACCTCTTGGCATATCCGCAGTCCTTCAACTGATGGGTGGTGGCGTAGCGGGCCAGGTGCGAGAACTCCTGCTGATACTCTAACACTGATAGGTTTCCCTGCTTCAGATGCATGAACCGCTCCTCCAAATCATCTCTGGCAGTTTGCGGCACGAAGTGTTCCAGCAGTGCCTCCTTAAATTCCTCCCACGTGATGTCGGCATACTCTAAGCCGGCAAAGGTGGTGTCCAGGGCTGACTTCCACCATCTCTTGGCATGAGATTTTAAGGCAGAAACAGCCAAGGACACTGCTTGTCCACTGGGCAACAAATCCCTGCCAGCATTTCCTGAATTGCGTCCAGCCATTCCTCCATTTGAACTACTGACTCGGACCCTGTGTAAGACGGTGGTGAGAGGCCTCGGAAAACGCTCAACCAATTTGCCCCTGGGTTGGGGCCCTGAACCGGGGCCTGCTGCTGAGCAAATGCATGCAGAATGGCGGCCAAAGTCTGGCCCAACTCCGTCTGCTGGAACTGGGTGGGGGCCGGTGGTGGAGGGACCACAGTTTGTACCGGAGGAACTTCGTCTTGAAGTGGGGGAACCGCAACCCGTTCATGAGGGACTTCATCTTGAGCTGGGGGAAACATGTTCTGCACGCGGGGAACCGTCCCCCGGGTGGGGACGTTCACCGGAGGCTACATAAGAAAGGGTTTGATTAGAAAGGTTGGCCTAAAACATCTCATTTTGATGGACAATTAAACGTGATTTTTCCTATGGGCACACCATTGCTTCCGCTGCTAGTTTGTCCTCAAACTAACTCGAGCGGGATTGCCCTAGGGCTGTGGACTTTCTTATTTGGATCGAAATTGGCTAAGCTGATACCAGTTTGTAAGACCCTCTTTTTTTGCATTCTTTCCAGGGTCTTACCGCCCAGAACCGCCGTGTTACGGCGAGACCATTACACCCAATGGTCCCCGCCATAATACGCCGATCCTGCCGGCTAATCAACATCATCCAGGCCAACCACAATTCATAGTAATATAAGCAAATAGAAGAAACTAGTCCACAAATCACATTAAATATGTAAATCACATGCTTACAATGTCCATGATGGGAAATAAAGCAAAAGAGAGCTAAACGAATAAGGGCTTAAGCCCAGTACATGTTCAAATATAGTGCATCAACACTCTCACTCTACATTTATGCGGAAGCTATCAAACTCTGTCTTCGTGCATCTGTAGCTGTTGCTGCGACGACGTGTAGTGGTTGCTCTGCTTCATCCCGTCCTCCTGTCCTGTCTCCTGAACGAGGTTCTGTTGTTCCGACACATCATCCCTAAAATGATGAGGTCCACCGACCGTCAGTCTATAAGACTCAGCATATTCCTCACCGCCTCCACCCGCGACTCCTAGGCACCATGCGGGAGGAGGAAGCGGAGGGCATCAAAGGGTAATTCAAAGCAGGTGACAGCGGCGAGACTAGCAAGTATGTAGATACTAAACAAGTAATGAAAACATCTCTACTATAGCAGGAGTATGTATAAAGGTAATAAGTAAAGAGCGGTATAAGTAAAAGAGCAGGTATAAGAAATAAGAGCAGCTACAAAAGTAACCTTAACTTATATGCACACACACAAAACACATAAGCTAAGAGATCTGGCAAGAAGTAAACTCATCGTATAAAAGAGCCCACACTAATTTATACGATGAGGTCTTTGTTTGTGCAGAAATGCTATGCTATGATGTGCAATGCAATGATGCAATGTTTGTATTATTATTTCATACACATGCAACTCACCCACATGACTCTGTACGTACAGACCTTTAGTTCCCACTTTTCGGAGGTAGCTAACCTCTCGGGCACCTCCCGTCATGGTCAAACGGTGGCAGAGGAGCGGGCGTCTCCTCACCTAGGTGGGTAAGTCACACTACCAGACCTAGGCCCTAACGTACGCTGTGATACCGGTACCCGGCACTCACGAGCACCTACGTACTAAACTGAATTGGCCAGGCAGGGTTTAAGGAATCCGTCCCGTCGGACGCGCAGTAAGACAACCTGACCCTCATAAAACCACTAGCACTGCCGAGTCAACGAGCTGCTATCAGTGTGACGACTAAGACAGAACCGAAGACCCACCACATCTTACACACAAGCAACATGTATTAACCATTTACTACCGAGCTCCAGCTCACAAATCTACATCAACATTTATAAAGTAGAGTCTACCGCTCGCTAGACTACACTAGTCTTATATTTAAACTACGAGCCTACCGCTCGCTAGACTACACTAGTCTTATCTTTAAACTACGAGCCTACCGCTCGCTAGACTACACTAGTCTTATCTTTAAACTACGAGCCTACCGCTCGCTAGACTACACCAGTCTTATCTTTAAACTACGAGCCTACCGCTCGCTAGACTATACTAGTCTTATATATAAACTACGAGCATACCGCTCGCTAGACTACACTAGCCTTCCTTATAACCTGAGCCTGCCGCTCGCAGGACTATCCCAGTCCTTTCTTATAACCCGAGCCTACCGCTCGCAGGACTATCCCAGTACTTCCTCATAACCCGAGCCTACCACTCGCAGGACTATCCCAGTCCTTCCTTATAACCCGAGCCTACCACTCGTAGGACTATCCCAGTCCTTCCTTATAACCCGAGCCTACCGCTCGCAGGACTATCCCAGTCCTTCCTTATAAAACGTTCCGGTTTGGGATGGAAGTTAACTTGTCATGTTCTCCTACTTAACTAGTCTTGTCTATAATTTAGTTGATCTTAGAAGCTTTAGGGATAACCTTGGACTTCCGGAGGGTTACCCGGTGAGGGGCTCGCAGCGGTACTGGGAAGTGTGGCGGGCTGACACCCCGAACTTCCTCTTCCCAAGGCACTTAATCTTGTTGGTATCTACCCCTTTTTACTTGTTCCCTATTACCCTCTCCAATTACTTAAATCTATAAGATGAGTTAAACTTGGCTCTTAGGAGTGGGGGAGTTCTTTTGAACTCCAACACCACCAATTGTGACCGGGTGCTGACTCTCCCGTCGTCACATTCTAAGCTCGAGTTCCCTTCTTCACCGAGGAACTGCATACATTCAATTAGCATTCTCAACCTTACTTGGACCCACACTCATATTCTTCGTCATCCTTAATCCAGGGTTTGCCTTAGATATTTCTCGACTTCTCCCTTGAGTATTTACCTTAAGATGGCTCACCGGCTAAGGGTTGTCTTACTTTCCATACAATCATTTAACACTGATGAGTTGTCTGTGGGGCCCTTGATGAGGTCTAACCTCCTTTTTATATCATTATAAATTCTTGCACTTACAGCTCTGCTAAACGCACCCCAACCCTTATTTCCCATGATGCCCCTTAGAGGTGTTCTTCCAAATAATCTGAGCCTTCATAATAATCAAAGAGTTAATAGTTCTATGTGTGAAGGTCAGTGGTGGTCTAAATCATATAAATCAGTTTTACTATTCGCATTCCAAAATAAGATTGAGCTAGATTTGACTCCTAAAGTGCAATCTTGATCGCACCATATCCAAATGAGTTCCAATTATTACCATGGGTTCGCAATGGGTAGTGATCTAACAACCTCAAATCCTAATTTCATAAATTCTCCAGGGAAACTTAAATCTTAGTTTCTATTAAAATAGAAGACGTGCAGATAGTGATTTATACATCGACTGTCAACTAATGGTCTCCATAAATTCTGATAAATTCACTGTATCATAATATTGGTCTAAAAACCTCAAACCCCAAATTTCATATTTTTACAGGAACTATTTAACCATAATTTCTATTTAACATAAATGGGGTGCAATTAGGGATTACACTACAACTACCATTTATATGTCTCTATAAATTCTGAGAAAATTAACCTAATACAATAATAATCTAGAAACACAAAATCCAAAGTTTCATAATTTACCACGGAGTATTTATCCATAATTACTATTTATTACAAATGGTGTGCCAATAAGGGGTTACACTACAACTACCATTTATATGTCTCTATAAATTCTGAGAAAATTAACCTAGTACAATAATCATCTAGAAATACCAAATCCAAAGTTTCATAATTTACCAGGGAGTATTTATCCATAATTACTATTTATTACAAATGGTGTGCCAATAAGGGGTTACACTACAACTACCATTTATATGCCTCTATAAATTCTGAGAAAATTAACCTAGTACAATAATCATCTAGAAACACCAAATCCAAAGTTTAATAATTTACCAGGGAGTATTTATCCATAATTACTATTTATTACAAATGGTGTGCCAATAAGGGGTTACACTACAACTACCATTTATATGTCTCTATAAATTATTAGATAATTAACCTAGTACAATAATCATCTAGAAATACCAAATCCAAAGTTTCATAATTTACCAGGGAGTATTTATCCATAATTACTATTTATTACAAATGGTGTGCCAATAAGGGGTTACACTACAACTACCATTTATATGTCTCTATAAATTCTGAGAAAATTAACATAGTACAATAATCATCTAGAAACACCAAATCCAAAGTTTCATAATTTACCAGGGATTATTTATCCATAATTACTATTTATTATAAATGGTGTGCCAATAAGGGGTTACACTACAACTACCATTTATATGTCTCTATAAATTCTGAGAAAATTAACCTAGTACAATAATCATCTAGAAACACCAAATCCAAAGTTTCATAATTTACCAGGGAGTATTTATCCATAATTACTATTTATTACAAATGGTGTGCCAATAAGGGATTACCCTACAACTACCATTTATATGTCTCTATAAATTCTGAGAAAATTAACCTAGTACCATAATCATCTAGAAACATCAAATCCAAAGTTTCATAAATCTACCAGGGATTATTTAGCCATAATTGCTCAATAATTAAATAATTTATCTATGAAAGACATTTCAAAACTTGTAAAGGAACTAAGTTAAATTTTCATCTAGGCCACATGAGATTACTCCTACTGATGTGACTCATCACAAAGCTACACATTCCAGAGAATCAACATTTTCTATATATAAATTTCTCAAAAATTAATTAAATTGCCCATGGAGGGCATTTCATAATTTGTAAAGGAGCTACCCTAAATTTTCATCTAAACCACATGAGATTGTTTCTAAGGGTATTTAATGTCATGAAAAGACTATGCCTAGAAGGTGGGATTTTTGCTAGTTGTTTTAAATCTCATAAATTTCATTAATTTACAAGTGTGGCAATTTGAAATTACTTAGAAACTTTAAGAAAAATAATTTCCAAAGGTCATGAGACTTATGCCAAAGATGTATATCCTCTTGACATACAAAAACCCCAAGGTTTCAGAGGCATGCAAGGTGATTCCCACCTTCAATTCCATCAAAAAGGTCAAAGCCCAAATTGACTATTAGCACCTCAGTTTTTTTCTCTTAAGACCCAAACTTCATTTTGAGGTTCAGAGAAATATACTCATGCACATGTGATGAAATTTTAACCAGTGACCATGAATGACCTAAAGAAGCCCTCACCAAAATTTGGGATCATTAGGAGTTATATTACTCCAAATATTCCATTTATTTAATTTTCTAAGTTTTGAACAAAACTATAGAAAAATTATCTCCAAAAAATCTGATATTTAAACCTAAGCTAGGTATGAGGCACATGCAAGCATGACTAAAATCTCAAGTCCATAAGACTTGGCATTAAAAAGTTACACTAGTTCAAAGATCTGGTTTGTATTTTGACCAGCCTCACGAGAATGAGTGCTGTGGGCCCTAGATTTAACCAAATGGCCTGATTCTACTTTCATTTAAAATTAGACACTCAGATCTACACTTCCTATCTCTGGGGATTTTTCGAATTATGGCCTCTAAAGGCCTCAAATTAAGC
The DNA here is from genome assembly GCA_033032865.1 of Dactylorhiza incarnata. NCBI lineage: Eukaryota > Viridiplantae > Streptophyta > Magnoliopsida > Asparagales > Orchidaceae > Dactylorhiza > Dactylorhiza incarnata. The sequence continues at coordinate 42,842 of JAWHQI010001332.1, read as the reverse complement.
CTACAAGGTCGGATATAAAACGTGACAGTTTAATACAATTAATAACAATACATTTATATAAGATAATAACTGATCCTGCACGAATCACAACGCAAGATCGATGACATCTGTTCATCTTCCCCAGCCAGCCAACGGTCCAGATCGATCCCGCTTGGGCCATCTTCTCCGGCCATTTCCCGGCAACCTGCAGCAACCCACGGCCGGCCACCGCCTCCACCACCTCCGTTGAGGTGGTGGCTAATGCCAGGCGGCAACACGGTCGCCGGAGATAGCTTCTCTGGCGATTCCGAGCAAGAAGAAAAGCTCGAGAAAACTCCCACTATCTCACATGGGATCGTGCTCATTTGAGCCCGATATCTCTCCTAGATGGGTCTAGAATCTAGCACAGATGGAGGGGGGGGGGGGGGGGGGGGGGGGGGGGGGGGGGTGGGGGGGGGGGGAGGAACTTTCCTGACTTCGGGCTTGAGGTTGAGGGGATCCCGAGCTTGCCATGGCCATCGAGCTTGCTTGAGTTCCACCTCCCGATATCGTTTCTCCAGCAAAAAGGATGAAGTAAAGCTTGGTTTTGACTGCCAGGAGTGCTTTGGAACTGATGGAGGGGTCCATTTCGGCTAAGGATGCTCCTTTTGTTAACAGCCATTGAAGAGGGCGATTTCTCTATGCTGTCACCGCCCCAGCCAGCCAGTTGCAGGCCTCCAGCTCATCAGGGAATTATTCCTGAGCTTGAATTGATGCCAGAGGAGGGGGGGGGGGGGGGGGGGGGGGGGGAAACGAGCCCATTTGAATTTTCTTGGAGCTTAGCCATTAATGTGGCCGGCCACTTGGTGGAGCTTTCTCCTCCCTCCTCTCACAGCAGCCAGCTCAGCCCAATTTCTGCTGGAAACTCCTTGGGAGGGCTGTGGGCATGCCAGGATTTAAGGAGTGGTGGCCAAGTGGCCACTCCTCCATGAATTCCTCTTGAATTCGTGCTTGGAGGTGGCCGGCCACCCCTTGGTGAAGCTCCCCTTGGGCCCAATTGGGCTCTAGGCAAACCAGCCTTCTTGGGGACTTGATTAGGTGGAGTTGAGCCCAAAGGTTCTAAGGTTGGGTTGGGTTGAGTCCACCTAGCTTGAGTTTGGCTTACTTGACCCAAATAGGGCAAATTGGGGCTCTTTAGAAATTGGCCCAATCTCCCCAAATTGATGGCCCTATAATGGGGCTTTTGGGTCCATTAGGTCCCCTAGGGATGTTTCCATATGGGGGTGGGTCCAATTTGATCATTTGGAGTTCAATTGCCCTTATTTATGGTGGTTTGACCTGGGATAGCTCATAGTTGACTTTTGGTCAACTTGACCAATTTGGTTGGCCTCAAGGGTCCCTAGTGGTCTACTCACCTCCTTGGATGGTCATGGGGGTCATGGTGAGGTTAGGCTGGCTTTTTGGAGTCTGTTGGTCACTCCTAGGCTAGGCCATCAAGATTTGCTATATGCACCCCAAAATGCATTCCTTCCTATCTTAATGAGTTCATGGGGCCTCTTTGGCCCACTTTGTGCACTTGATCCATCCTAGGGGATCTCCATGGCTATGTGTGATGCTCAAGGTGCTTCAGCCTTTTTCAGTCCACTTTACACTAGGGTAGCCCATGGTGGCTGAGTGCACACCATGAGTTTTTCTCTCCTTTCAACTGGTCATCCTAGTGCCCGGTGTCACTTATCCTATTTTTGTCATGACTTGTCATGACAAAAATTCTCTAGGGGCCTAGTAGTTTGGGGGATGTTATAAATCCCAATAAACGAGAAACAATTTCGTCCCCGAAATTTAGGTTAGGTCTGCGGGAGTTAGAGTTTAGGATATGCCGGTGTATTTTTAGTTTTTGTGCAATATGACTCCCAATTAATATTGGAAACGGTTAGGTCTAGTTCACATCGCCTCATCCTCAGTTTTCTCCCAAGTGCACTTTTCGTTAAATCTTACTTCGTCCGTAACCAATTTCTTCTTCCTGGGTGTCCTAAAAAAATTATCAGTTTGATGGAGGTGTACATGGTGGAGGGAGGGCATAAGTTGAAGTAAAATTGCATATTCACAAGGCGAGTGTAGGAATCCATCGAGTCTTAAAATCCATAATATGATGTATGTACCCTTATTTGCTAGGTGATTGAATTAGAATTTAGACTTGTCATCCAAGGTCATGATATGCTTATGGCTTGGGCAATATTAATTCTCCTAATTTTCATGACATTGTCATTCTTTTAATACTTTATGTCATCGTTTAATATGCTTCTAAGATCCGAAACGATATTTAGTAAATGTGAACACATCATGGTCATTTACTAAATCAAAAGGATACTCTAGTAATAATCAAGCTTAGTTCTGGTACCTAGATTCATGTGTGTCATCAATTCCAATGCTCACAAAGTTCATATATTGTAAATCCTCCAAAATTAGCTCTTGAAGTGCACCCAATCGCATTAACGTCCTGAAGCCTCACTCCCTGATTTTCATCCCAAATCATGTGTTATTAACTGTCAGATCTATAGTCCTCATTTTGTTAAACGCAAAACAAGCTCAAATTTTGCACGAGACCTATCACCTATGAATCAACTATCGTAAATATGTCGTGAATCGATCTCTAAATCATTCCCCAAATCCTGTATGTGATAATTTACAGATTTCAACTCTTCAAAATGTCATATTTGTTTTGGCCTCATTCTTATTTCTTTCATAATTATGTGGTCCCTAACTTGTACACCAAGTATCAGTTATCATGGGCCAATAAGTTTATCCGAATTTTCAGAGACTAATCATAATCCAAGACAATTTCAGTAGAAATTCATTATTTTTCTCTTTATAATAACTCCATAAGATTACTTATTTGTGGCTGAGGGTGCAAACCCCATTCTGGGAAGGAAGCAGGATAACTAATCAATAGTTAAGTATAATAGAATTTTCAGAAGTTTAAGGGAGACCACGAGTCTATCTACTCATTTTCTGTAATATTCCAGATTTTTATAATGATCTAGGGGAACATGACCTTGGAATTCTCAATACTGCTTAATGTAACTAGAGTTCACAAACCCCAATTTCCTATGGGACTCAATCCTCAAAGTCTTTGATTCCATCAGAGATGAAAGATCTCTTGATAATAAGTACATGTTTCTAATTTCAAGAGAGTTAACCAAGGAAAAAAAAATTCTTATCCATAAACTCTATGTGTGTGACAACATGGGTATTGTCTTAAGCTACCTTGGTCTGCATGTGGGACCCGCCAATATGTAGGGGTCCAAATGGCCTCAAATTCATCCAGGGACCTTCTTTCCGAGACCTACCATCCATAAAAGGTTTGAGTGGATTGGTTTTCATTAAGCCTCAGGTCCATCACAATCGTATGTAATGAAATCATTTCCAAATCCATAGAATTTTATCTCCAAAATTCTGATTCTTGGACAACATATGTATCGTACTAAATTTACATGTACAGTGTAAAATTCAGGTTATTTGGATAAGATAGATGGTGTGGCACACAGATTTGGATCTAGGGTTCACTTTATATACCCTGCACCAAAATAGGTGCCCGGGGAGTTATATATAGTAGAGGTTTTTATGTTTCCAAAACAACCCAAGTTAACGTCATAGTGATCCAATAAACGAAAGAAAGAAACAAGATTAGCCTCCCGTAAATCTTGTGATGAGTTTCTTATATCCGAAAATTTGGACATCTCGTGTATTTACATAATCCTTATGGGTATACAGTCCTTGAGATTTGTGTATATGATGAGGTTCTCTACCCTCAAAATGCCATTTACCGCAACTTTCCAAGGATCGTGTGCCTATTAAGTGGTCGTCTCTAAGTTGGAAATCTCATTCCACATTTGATACCAGTTTGTAAGACCCCCCCCCCCCCCCCCCTTTTTTTTGCGATCAATACCGGGTCTTACCTCCCAGAACCGCCGTCTTGCGGTGGTACCATTTCACTACATGGTCGCCACCAACAACACGCCGATCCTGCCGGCTATTCAACATTATTCAGGCCAACCAGATAGTAATAAGAAAGAAATAAACTAAGCGCACGAGTCCACAACAATCACATAATAGAGGGATAACATGTCCAAAATGAGAGAATTACACATAATTAGATGCTACTAATCAGAGTGCGGAAATATAACATAGCAAAACAACTAAGGCACTAAGCCTGATCAGACAATGATTTCTTCGCCTCTCGCCTGGCAAAGATGTAGCAGTCCAAACATCCACATGGCTCGACACCCTCGATGGCATACAGCTCCGCCCTCTGTCCTGGGTAAATGTGTAAAGTAGGTAGATGAGGGGTCTTGCTTAACGGAGCTCTCCTGGCAGCTGTTGAGAGTCCAACTCCGGGCCTGGACGCTGCCTCAGGTTCCACCCTCTGGGGGTTGACCTGCTCTCCCTGGTTCTCCTGTAATAATAGGGTCCACCGACCGTCAGTCTATAAGACTCAGCATATTCCTCGCCGCCTCCACCCGCGACTCCTAGGCACCGTGCGGGAGGAGGAAGCGGGAGGACATCAAGGGGTAATGAAAACAAGCAGATGACAGGTGGCAAAGAAAACTAGCATATACTAGTTTTACATCAACTACGAGCCTACTGCTCGCTAGAATATACTAGTTTTACATCAAACTACGAGCCTGCCGCTCGCTAAACTATACTAGTCTTACATCAACTACGAGCCTACCGCTCGCTAGACTATACTAGTCTTACATCAACTACGAGCCTACCGCTCGCTAGACTTTACTAGTCTTACATCAACTACGAGTCTACCGCTCGCTAGACTATACTAGTCTTACATCAAACTATGAGCCTACCGCTCGCTAGACTATACTAGTCTTACATCAACTACGAGCCTACCGCTCGCTAGACTATACTATTCTTACATCAACTACGAGCCTACCGCTCGCTAGACTTTACTAGTCCACAATCAAACTATGAGCCCACCGCTCGCTAGACCTTACTAGTCCTTCCTTATAACCCATTCTGGTTGGGATGGAAGCTAACTTGTCAAGTTCTCCTACTTAATTAGCTAGTCTTGTCTATAATTTAGTTGAACTTAGAAGCTTGGGGTTGAATCCTGGACTTCCCGTGGATTACCCGGTGAAGGGCTCGCAACGGTACTAGGGAACGTGATGGTGACTAAAGCCCAAAATCCCCCTTTCCAGGATATTTGTTGTATTTAGTTGCTACCCATTCTAGTACACTCATTTACTCTCCACTTGCTTTAAAAATCCTAGGGTGGATTACCATTTGACTCGAACGGGCATGAGTCGGTTGTTCTATTGATCACTGAACCACGTCGTTCCTAATAGTCGACTATTTCCTTGTGTTGTCTTCCTATCATAGTTTTCACTTCTTGCTAAGTCATCATTTGCCTCCCTTAATGGGTCCTTGTCAATTCCCTGAATCGCTTGTTTCGCTAAACACACCCCGTCTTTTAATTTTAATGACTGCACTTGGGGAGTAAAACCTTAACCCAATTGGGCATCTGCAACTTTCCTAGAGTTAATAAGTCTGGGGGGTGGTGACCATGAGAAAGGGTCCGAATCTATGTTTTCAGTTTCTACTGTTCGCAGACCAAGGTGGGATTTGAACTAAGTTGACCTCCACGGCGAAATCTTAATCTTATTATGTCCAAGTGAGTCCCAATTCTTGTCATTGGTTCTTATGGGCATCAATCTGAAATCTCAACCTTAGGTCTCTATAATTTTCTAGGGGGGGGGGGGGGGTTACTCTTGAATTCTATTTAAAATGGATGGTGTGCGGATTGGGTTTGAACGTTGAGTGTTATTTAGGATCACTATAAGTCCCGATAGCTTCACTACACCATTGTATTGGTCTAAAGCTCTAGATTCTAAGTCCCCTATTAAACTAAGGTATACTTATCCTTAATTATCATCCGCTACGTCTGGTGTGCCAATAAGGATTTACGTTACAAGTGCTATGTTTAAGCTTCCTTAAAACCTGGGAAAACTACTGTGGCTCATCATTGGTCTATAATAAACTGATCCTAAGTCTCACTTTAACCAAGGTGTATTTGTCTTTAAATTATCAATTATTGCATTTTTGCTAACGCACCCAATTTTCCTACACTCTTAAGTCCAAAATTTCAACTGGAGATCAGAGGAATCCACTCATGCACATGAGTTGAATTCATAACTAGAGGTGGTTGATATCATGCCCAAGGCATGGGCAAATATACTGTAAGACCCCCCCTCCCCAGACTGAACCGGGTTCAGGGAGGGGGGATCTTACTGCCCAAAGAAGACTACCCAGCGCTTTCCGGGAGGCGACGTCCCACCCCTCTCAAGCGCTGAGCGGTCTCTTTGTCAGGCACAAGAATTATCACAAGCATCAGGACGCACAGCGGAAGCAATCGAAATAAGAAAAGCTAAGCATGCTGATTATATTACATATTTAAATATGGCCGGGGCCTATCGTTGTACAAAATATTACCTCGAAGGCTACATAGTCTAATACAAAAGGAGCCCTAGGCTAGTCCTTATACTCTCGGACTCACGTCTCTGAAGATAGGGGGCGAGGCTGGGGTAATCGAATGGGCCATCTCAAGGCTCGTAACTCATCCTGCGGTGCGGGGGCTCCTTGCTGTCCCATCTCCTGTGATTGGTTATAAGAAATAACCGTTAGTCACAGAGCTAAGTAGAAAATACATCCCCTCCCCGGATCCATATCCAGGGGGCGGTTTAAAGAACAGAAATAAATAGCCGAAGCAAGGTAGAGGGTTAGCAGCAGGTAAACATTGTATATCTCCGTATATATATAGGGCTTCCCGCCCTAAAGCTCGTAAACCGCGCCGTATAGTAAGTACACAACACTATAACGCGCAGACTCGCCCGCCACTCCCAAACAATCTTCACCCGCTTTATATAAAGACAAGCACATAAGTTACGTGGCAATTCTACTCGACTGGTCACACAACCTCTGACCGGGAGGATTAGCGGTATGAGGGCTCCTTGCTTGGGGCTAACCTGGGAGGAGGAACTCAACTCCGAGTTTCCCCAACTAAGGCCTCGCAGGAGGGAGGATAAGCACTGCTTGCCTGTGCAGGGCTGCAGTTAGTACCCCAATACGAATAAGTATAGCAGCAAATTAGGCCGAAAGCAGAGGCCATAATATCAAGAAGGAAATTAGGCCAAAGGCAAAGGCCATGTTAAGCAGAAAAGTAGGCCGAAAGCAAATGCCATATTAAGCAGAAAAGTAGGCCGAAAGCAGAGGCCATGGTAATAGGCAGAAAAGTAGGCCAAAAGCAAATGCCATATTAAGCAGAAAAGTAGGCCGAAAGCAGAGGCCATAATGACAGGAACAGTGCGAGACTGGATTTAAATGAAAGTATAGAAAGTAAGAGCGGTGGACCAGTGCGAGACTGGATTTAAAGGAAAGTACAGAACGTAAATGCGGGGGACCAGTGCGAGACTGGATTAAAAGGAAAGTACATAACGTAAATGCGGGGGGACCAGTGCGAGACTGGATTTAACGGAAAGTACAGAACGTAAATGCGGTGGGACCAGTGCGAGACTGGATTTAACGGAAAGTACGGAAGGCAGTAAAAGCATAAAAGAAATGGTCAGTAGTCCAATCACTCCATAAGAGGAGGCTTCAATCGTCGACTCCGTTCTTTTATTATTGTCGCGGCGGGATTAAATTTCGGCGCCGCGCCGCGATTTCGTTCCGATTTTTTGCGTCGATATTCCGAGCTTAGTCGATTCCTTGGATAGATACGCATAATTTTTAATAGGCATTTAAAAATATGCGTCGAGAGGACGCTGATTCATTTCGATGAATTTCACTCTTTTTGGGCGTTTATTTTTCGCTTGTAAAAGCTTTTGGAGGACCAAATAAGAAACCACACCTCCCAAATTTAATAGTGGTTGTAAAACACCTTTAATTAGAGCCCTTAATTTTTGGTGATTTTTGCGAACTTATTTGGACGTTTATTTTCTCAAATAAAACTCTATAAAGGGTTTAAAAATAGTAAAACTCCTCCTAAAAATTCCAAAAAATTACAGTAGGTGCCCCTTAGGGTGGGGCACATTTTTCATTTAGAAAACTTCTTCCCAATCTGCCTCATTTTTTCTCAAAAAATGGGGAAGGGGAAAGGGAGAGTCGGGTTGCGGTTAGGAAAAGGAAGGGGGGGGGGGGGTGCGATTAGGGAAAGGGAGGGGGCGCAGGGGTCTTGCACCCTGCGCCTTCCCGCAGCCTCCGCAGCGGATCAGCGGCGGATCCGCTGCGGGGGGCGCATATGCTGAGGCGGAGGGCGGGAAACGAGGAGCGGGAGGCCGCCCGATCTCCTGGGGGAGATCGGACGGCTCCCGCCATCCCCGCAGCAGGCGGCCTCAACTGCCGCCGGGCAGCGGTCGGAGGGGCCGGCGCCGCCCCCCGGTCGGTGCGCCGGGGGCCGGCGACTCCTCCGGTGATGGTCCGGCGGCCTGGTGCCGCCGGCCACCGCCAGGGGAGGGCGAAAGAAGCAGGCGGGAGGCGGAGGCGCGGCCTGCATGGGCCATGCAGGCCCGCTGCGCCGCCGCCTCCGCTGAAAGGGCGTCGGTGCCGCCCCCGGTCGGTGCGTCGGGGGTCGGCGCCCACTCTGGTGGTGGTCCGGCGGCCGGGCGCCGACGGACCCCGCCGGAAGGGGGAGCAGAAGGGGAACGGTGAGGCGCGGCGCAGCCGGCATGGGCCATGCCAGCTTGCTGTGCTCCGCCCTCCTCGTGCAGGGCCCTCCCTGCCGCCCCTGGTCGGGGCGCCGGGGAGAGGGCAATATTCCGGCGGTGGTCCGACGGCCTGGAGCCGCCGGCCGCCGCCGGGGGAGGGGATTATCCCCCCTACAGGAAAGAAAGAGAGGAGGAGGGGGAGGCCACGGGTGCCGCCGGCTGCGTCCTCCGACGGCCCGGCCGCCTCCCCTGTGCCGGCGCCGAGGTCCCCGAGAGGGGACCTACCTCCCCCAGCGCCACCACCGGCGCTGGGGGAGAAGGCTTCCACGGCCAGCTTCCTCCCCGAGCCTTGCAAGGCTCGGGGCGGTGGCCGGCGACGCGCAGGCGACGGGGAGAGGGGTGGCCTCCTCCGGTAGGTAGGAAGGAGGAGGGGGGAGGTTCTACCTGAGCTCGAGAAGGTGGTCGGCCGACCATGGAAGAGGAGGAGGAGGAGGTGGCTCGGCTGGATGGTTTGCTCCGGCAAGGTGGAGGAGGAGGAGGGCTGGGCTGGGCTGCCGGCAGGGAGAGGCTGAGAGGGAGGGTGAGTGGGGTGGGGGGGGGGGGGGGGTTTGAGAGGGCTGCCCCTTCCTTTTATAGGAAGGGGGAGCTCTCCTCCTTTTCCCCCACGTGGGGATAAGGGAGGGGGAGATATTTTCTCCCCCTCCCCTCCCTTCTCTCTCTCTTGCCCCCTTTGCCCAAATAGGGGCTACCTATTCATGGGCAGCCCCTTTTCTGGGGGGGGGGGGGGGGGCTTTCTCTCTCCCCCCCCCCCCCCTTTTCTTTAGCAAATTCGAGTTTGGGTGGGTGGGGGGGGGGGAGGGTTGACCAAGTCAACTTAGGGCGGAGTCCTCCTTGGCCCCCGGGGTCCAATAAGAGTTGCCGGGGCCGATGCCGGGTTCAACGTGCTTCATATCTCGTGCGTTGCACTGAGGCGATCTGCATAGTCGTAAATGGCATACTCTCCATACGACCTCGAATCGAGGCCCAGCGAATTCTGTTGCGCTCGTATTGTCCGCACGAGTTTACCAGAACTGACAGAAGTCCAATCGGGGTTCGTATGGTCACTATTCATAACAATGAGGTAGTGACGCGCTACGACACCCGAAATGGTCGTTTTCTCCAAACGACCTCGGATTGAAGTGCAACGAATTCCGTTGCGCTCGTATTGTCCATACGAGTCTAACGGAACCGACGGAAGTCCAATCGGGGTTCGTATGATCACTATTCATAACAATGAGGTAGTGACGCGCTACGACACCCGAAATGGTCGTTTTCTCCAAACCACCTCGGATCGAAGTGCAACGAATTCCGTTGCGCTCGTATTGTCCATACGAGTCTAACGGAACCGACGGAAGTCCAATCGGGGTTCGTATGGTCACTATTCATAACAATGAGGTAGTGACGCGCTACGACACCCGAAATGGTCGTTTTCTCCAAACGACCTCAGATCGAAGTGCAACGAATTCCGTTGCGCTCGTATTGTCCATACGAGTCTAACGGAACCGACGGAAGTCCAATCGGGGTTCGTATGGTCACTATTCATAACAATGAGGTAGTGACGCGCTACGACACCCGACATGGTCGTTTTCTCCAAACGACCTCGGATCGAAGTGCAACGAATTCAGTTGCGCTCGTATTGTCCATACGAGTCTAACGGAACTGACGGAAGTCCAATCGGGGTTCGTATGGTCACTATTCATAACAATGAGGTAGTGACGCGCTACGACACCCGAAATGGTCGTTTTCTCCAAACGACCTCGGATCGAAGTGCAACGAATTCCGTTGCGCTCGTAATGTCCATACGAGTCTAACGGAAACCGACGGAAGTCCAATCGGGGTTCGTATGGTCACTATTCATAATAATGAGGTAGTGACGCGCTACGACACCTGAAATGGTTGTTTTCTACTGCTCGTGCCTACTTTTATTGGGCTCACTAGGGTCTAGTGGCCCAATAAAAGTCGGGATGTTACATATACAAGGTATTTGCATGAGTCAACCACTAAATGCACCAGATACACTTTCATACATGTCTCTCTAAAAGTGACCTAGAAGGAGCTACACTTGACCAAATGTCATGAAGTCGGTGGCATCTTAAGGTATCCTAGAGGTATACAATACTTATGTTGATCACAAACTCCAGCAATGAGCCTACCTAGGTGGAATTCAATTTGCAGGTTCTGTACAAAATGTTTACACAGCAAAACACAATTATAGACATGTCACTCCAAAAATGACATAGAGAGAGCTATACTTAACCAACTGACATGAAATCAGTGGCATTTGAAAGTAACCTAAATGGCTACACTATTCATGTTTGACCATTTTCTCCAGAAATGAATTTAATCTAGGTGGAATTAACATGTAAGTGATGTACAAAAATGTTTAACACAACAAACACTATTATAGACATGTCAAACCAAAAATGTATAGAAAGAGCTATACTTAACCAAATGACATGAACTCAGTGGCATTTTAAAGGTGACATCAATATCTACAGAATTCATATTGATCATTTCCTCCAGAAATGATCATAACCTAGGTGGATTCAACATATACGTGATGTACAAATTGTTTAACTTAACAAATTACAGATTTGTACATGTCACACTAAAAATAGCATAGAAGGAGCTATTCTTAGCCAAATGACATGAAAGCAGTGTCATTTTAAAGGTAACCTAAAGGGCTACACTATTCATGTTGACCATTTTCTCCAGAAATGAATTTAATCTAGGTGGAATTAACATGCAAGTGCTATACACAATGTTTAACTTAACAAATTCATCTCAAAGTGAAAGTGCACGTCACCTTATTCAAATACCCATAGCACCATGGTCATGCAAGTGAGATTTCCTCACATGTAAGAACCCAAATGGGCCATTATTCCTAACATATGCTAGAAATAGCCCAGTCAAGCTCCCACCACAATTTTGTGGAGGGGTGACATCATCAAGTACTTAAATTGCACATGCAAGCAAATTAAATTCTTAGGTAAACCACAGGGTAAGAGTCCCCAAAAGTTTCTAAATTTTAAAGGGGTGTACCTTAGGGCAGAATACATGCATGCCCAAAATTTTCAGAATATTTAGGAGTATAAAACTCTCTAATCAATTCTTCCAAGTTCCAACCTACTTGTTCACACATTTACTTCTATAATGGGTACAAGGAGATACAAGGCTCAAAACAACCCAAGATAAATTTCTAGAATTAGTTGGGGACTAGTCGTACATTTTTCATGTTGATGACCTCCAGGAAACTCACCAAATATTTTTTTTTTAAAATTCCACAAGCCTTAGTAATAAATAGTGTGACATTCATAGATTGAGAAATAGTTTTAGAGAACTCTAGTACTCCAAATTGAGCAAGGTAAATTTCTATGAGTTCCTTGGATTCTTAGCTACAATATTCATGTTGGACAGCACCCTGATTCAAGGTAAATAGTTTTCCATTATTTAATTTAGGGCTCCAGCCCTATTTTGTCTAATCACTTAGGATTCACAAGAAAATTCACACAGGCTAATATACTGCTCCAAAAATTACAAAATTTTTACTGTAGATAGCTGGGAGCATGGGCTACAACTTTGGTGTTCAAAGTTTTCTCTGAAAACGAGAGTATGTATTTTTAATAAATCGAGTAAGGGGGCTGCCTAACATGTACATTTAAATTAAAATATATGTATTAATGAAAATTTGGGCTGCGGATAGAGGTGTCACGCGGAAATCAACGATCGTGATTATCTCTTCCTCATCGCGCCTGCAGCCTGGATTTCCCGTGCCTGGGCGGTTTTGCGGGCAGTTTTCCGGCCAACCTAGGCCGTCTCCGGCCAAACCCCCAAGCCACCCACCTCCACCCGACATAGGGCTTTCATTTGGCGGTGGCCATTTGGCCGGAGGTGGCCGGAGATGGCCTGGGGCTATTTTCAATTTTCGGCTAAGAACATTGCAATTTGCAGAGGAGGGATCTCCACCTTCTCGACAAAAATCAAAGGGGAAAGAAGAGAGAGCTAGCACAGGAGGAGGGGGAGAGGAAATTTGCCTTAATGCGGCCTTGGCGGCTGGTGTTGCGGCGGAGGAAGACCTGGGCATTGTTTCGGCATCCATGGCGTTTCCTGTGCGGCTGAGCTCGAAATCTCCAAAGGAAGGGGGGGGGGGGGGGGGGGGGGCTAGGCTGTTTGAGGCTCCTGAATGTGGTGAGAGGGAGAAAGAGAGGGAGGGGGGTGTATATGGCTGGCTGCCATTAAGGCCATTCGGCCAGCCACCTTGTCGGCCATGGATGCCAATCAGGACCTCCTCCACACTGCCCCAAACTGACGGGAATTCATTACAGAGCATGAATCGATGCCAGGGGAGAGAAGTCTTGGCTGCCTGCATTGGAATAGGGAGTTTGTCTTTATGGTGGCCGGCAGCTCTCTCCTCCCTACCCTCTCCACAGCAGCCAGCTCAACGTTTTCTGCAGGAATCCCTTGGGAATACTGAGAGCATGCCAGATTTTAAGGAGTGGTGGCCAAGTGGCCACTCCTCCATGAATTCCTCTTGAATTCATACTTGGAGGTGGCCGGCCACCCCTTGGTGGACCTCCTCCTTGGACCCAATTTGGGCTCTAGGTAATTCAGCCCACTAGTGGGCTTAATTGGGTGGGGTTTAGCCCAAGGTTCATAAGGTTGGGTTTGGGTTAAGTCCACCTAGCTTGAAATTGGCTCACTTGACCCATTTAGGCTAAAATGGGGAATTTGAGTTTGGGCTTGACCCTAGCTCACTTCATTCAATGTGACTGACCCACATTGTTTCCTAAGACCCTATGGACCTACTCTAAGAAGAATTGAGTCAAGGTGGGGTCAAATGGGGCTTGATTGCACTTAATTGCCTATAGGGCAATTTGGATATTTTGTTGATTTTGCCCTAATTCTTCAACATTGACTGAGCACCTTGGTTCATTTGGGTCTCATATACTCCCCTTAGTGTTTAGGAGTGATCAATTTGATCACACTAGGTCAATTGAAGGTCAATTTGGGTTTTTAGCACATTTAGGTCAATTTGGGGCTTTTAGAAATTGGCCTAATTTTCCAAAATTAATAGTCCTATGATGGGGATTTTGGGTCCATTAGGTCCCCTAGGTAGGTTGCCATATGAGGGTGGGTCCAATTTGATCATTTGGGGTTCAATTGCCCTTATTTATGGTGGTTTGACCTAGGATTGCTCAAAGTTGACTTTTGGTCAATTTGACCAATTTGTGTACCCCAAGGGTCCCTAGTGGCCTACTTACCTCCTTGGATGGTCATAGGGATCATGGTGGGGTTATGTTGGCTTTTTGGAGTCTTTTGGTCACCCCTAGGCTAGGACATCAAAAATTGCTAAATGCACACCAATGTGTAGTCCTTCTTAACTTGTGAAGTTCATGGGGCCTCCTTGGCCTATTTTGTGTACTTGACTCATCCTCGGGAACTCTCCATGGTTATGTGAGGTGCATAAGATGTTTAGCCTCCTTTTTAGTTCACTTTTCATTAGGGTGGTCCATGGCGGCTGAGTGCACACCATGTGTTTTTCACCTCTTTCATTATCATCCTAGGGCTCTAGGTCACTTATCCTATTTTTGTCATGACTTGTCATGACAAAAATTATTTAGGGGCCTAGTAGTTTGGGGGATGTTACAGAAGATTTCAGCAAGCCGACATCATACGAGACTTGGCGTCGGAACACGTCAATGATAAGCTTAACACGAAGGCCAAACACCAGAATAATGCTCAACGATTCATTAGAAAACCCTCGGTGAGCCCAAACTTGACTACTAATGAACTTCTCATAATAACACGACGAAAGCCACGAAATAACACCATAAATGATCACTTAACATACGGGACATCTCGACGAATAAAACATAACTTCATCTAAAGTCTCAACAAATGAACTCAACGCGCCCAACGTCATAATTTAAGATACCGAAGAACACTTGGCAAAAAAAAAGACTTAAATTATTGATGAAACAATCAGAATATACGATGAAGTCGACAAAAAAACACGACAAAATTGACGAGTAGACTTAACAAAAGTCGACGGGAAGACAAAGAAAAAAATCGACTGGAAGAGGGCCCGATCAACGGGACGGGATCTAAATCGACGGGACAGGGGGGCCGATCAATGGGAGGTCCCGTCAATTCTGACTTAGAAGATCAACAGACTTGACCTCCCTGCTCTCTCCCGTCGATCGACGGGACTGGGGGTCGATTGACGGGATGGGATGCCCATTTTAACTTAAGATTTCACAAATTTTCTTCTAACCACCAAAACATTCTACCAGAGCTCAAACTCAACTCCAGAACACATTAATAAGCTTCAAAAGAGATAACCAAACACTCTTAAGAAGAGCAATCTTTTCTACACCAAGGGAAGTCTTAACAGACTACCTGCATCATAACTAAACATGTGTACATAGAAACTATCTAAATTCATGGGAATGACAACATGTATCAAGAAAATCAAACAAGATCCACAAGGAAAATCAACAACCACTAACCTAGACTCAACATGCTAGGCTTGCAAGAAAGAAGGAGAGGACTAAAAAGAAGGACTTTCAGTCACACATCAAACAAGCCAAGGAGGACTACTACTACTTGAAGAACACAGCTAACAAGAGAGCCTATCATAACTAAACTTCATGAAAAAAAGGGCTTCAAGGAGGACTACTATTTGCATCCCAGAACCACTAGGAGATCCTTTACAGTCAGCTTGATTACTAAAAACAGTGAGGAAAAAAGCATTATTCCTCACTGCGAAAGTTAACACAACTTACATAGAAAGCTATAGGGTTTAATCCCATACACAGGAAACTAAGTCTAGAAGGTGTTTAAAACCAGAAATTAATGACAGATTACACAGAAAACCATGGAGTTCTGGACAGAAATCCTGGACAGAAAGGCTAATAAATTCTGGACAGAAAGAGAGAAACTTCTGGAAATACACAGATGAGATTTTTGAACAGGTTTATGATACAAACAGGAATCAAAACACCCCAGGAGAAACCTGATTTCTGAGAATATACAGAAAATAACTTTTCTGAAAGAATCTATCAAAACAACAAGAAAGACCACTGACAAAACTGCACTTGCATCAAAGGGGAAGATGAACAAGACAAGGAAAAAGGCTCCAACAAGGGAAAAGGGAAAAATCGACGGGAGTTTTCGTCGATCGTGTAACACCCTCCCTGTTACATAGAATATAGCAGTAGGTCCGATCGGGACCCCACGCCATATTAAAAGAACAGAAGAGCGCGTTACTTAATTAGTTTAAATAGTTTATAAGAAAACCATTCCAACCCATAGAGTCACACAACGGAAGCATTTATTTAATTAAAGTAAAACCAGTTCACAACTTGTTCACTTTAACAACTAGGAATGAAAATACAACAAAGAGTGCATGTCTTATTACACATTTTACAAACATCAGCACGTAGGCCGGCAATACATGAAGTAAAACCATGCAAAATACTTGGGCCTTCGAGGGCCAGCAAAGCACAACAGCTAGGGCTCCAACCCGCCATTTCCCGCTCGTTTCGCCAGGGACCTGTAAGTCACAATCCACCAAGCGATGGGAAAACAAGTAACCAGTCAGCTTAGCTGACCCAGATTATAACGACTCCACCCTATGCCCGGGGCGGTGGTGCTTCTTCCCTGCAAGCAAGCAATAACATCATATATTTCACAGGTTCGTCTAAGCACCGCATAGAAACATCCACAACATACGTTGACTCCAAGCCACATGTATTGTGCTCTCAAGGCATGACATCCACAAGTCCTTTTTCAACTTGGATGTTCAGTTTGAGCTAGGCCGTACACACGAAGTTCCGACACTCTTCCATCCACAAGTCCTTTTTCAACTTGGATGGTCATTTGAGCTAGGCCGTACACATGAAGATTCGACACTCTTCCTTAGCCCAGTGCACCGAGGGGGCGATCTCTTCACCACCACTATGGGCGGGTTCAGATCAGCTAGGCATGTGCTCAATCATCGCGATCAACTCTGCATGATGCGGGTAAGCTTTCAACCTCTGCCCGACAACGAGACAACCTCACTGGGTCCTCAGAACAGCCTCCGGGGATATTGTCCAACACACCACATTGATATCAAATATCACTGGCACTAGCGTCGGGCGCTAGCCAACAGAACACAGATCTGCCAGCTCTTTCGGGTATTTCCTAGAGTTAACCTCCAGTACTCCCTGCAGCACATCACAACACCCAGAAACCGAAAACAAACATACATACTCGGAGTCTTCTCCGGAGTGCAATATAACATATCAACATCACCAATCTAGACCAACCTGTCCAGATGGGCTTCACACAGCATGCCTACGTTCGTACTTCGATTCCAGACTCTATATAAAATTTCTACAGAGATAATCCATATCGACCATCAGCAGAAATCTATCCACTAATTAGTGGAAATCTTCCTGCTACAATGCAAATCAAAGGACACACATATCCAAAGAATATGGAGGAGAATTGTTACCCTCGGTGCTCGTTTCGGTGCCATAGAACTGAGAGAGAACCGACTGGATTTTGTCGAATTAACTTTTTCTCCACGAAGTCGACGATAGCACAAGCACGCAAGAATCTCCTTCGCAGATTTGCCCTCGGCTCAACGAACGGCTATCTCCAAGTGACCTCCTTCCTTCTGATCTCGACTTCCTTGCCTTAGGAAAGAGACCGAATCAGACTTTAGAAGGGAAACTGAACTTGGCTGCCTTATATTTTAAATTGCTACCGTCGGTGCTAGCCACTAGTGCCTGGCGCTAGCCCAGAGGCAGTACGACCGATCTTACCCACATCCGCTTAAGGAATCGACGGGAGAGTTACCGTCGGCGCTAGTGCTAGCGCCTGGTGCTATCTCCCGTCGATCGGGTTGCGGTCCCGTCAATCGGGTTGCGGTCCCGTCGACTCCTCGATCAACAATAAGAGGCCTACCGTCGGCGCTAGCCCTAGCGGCTAGCACTATCTCCCGTCGATCGGGACCTGATCCCGTTGATCGACTCCTGATCCTGTCGACTCGTCGACGACACGCATAAGTCCCTCTCGAGTTACCGTCGGCGCTAGCCCTAGCGCCTGGCGCTAGCTCCAAGGCTTCATAATATTTTGAATTCAGTGCACTTGAAAATTGGGGTCCTTATAGATCGGCGGGAGGTCCCGTCGATCGGCGGGCGAGTCCCTTCGATCCTGACTTAGAAAAACCAGATGAAAGAATTTCCCAGCTAAGACAAAAGATCGACGGGATGGTCTCGTCGATCGACGGGAGGTCCCATCGATCGACGGGATGTCCCGTCGATTTTGAATTAGAACATAATTTTTCTCTTTTCGATTTTTTAAACAAATCCAACATACTTCCATCAAGCCCAGCCCTAGACTACCAGCACAAACCTCAACTCCAACAATTCGATTAGGGTAAGCAACCCAATCAACACTCATTTACCAAGATACCAAAAAATAAGAAAAGAGAAGTAAATTGGAGAAACGTGCCAAAGGATGAAGAAAACAAACCACCACTTGCCTATATCTCGAACTACCGAAAAAATGGCCTCTCAAGCCCTCCACACCAAGGATCGGCTCAAACACGGCATAAGTGTAACATCCCAATTTAAATTTCCGGGCCCTTCGTGATTAATTGAACCACTAGGGTCTTGTGGGCTTTATTGACACCCAAATGGTGGGTTGACACCCTATTGAGTGTTGTTGAACCAATAAGTCACTCAACCCACCCATCGGGCTACATGGAAAATTTCTGACTTATGCACACGATAGACCCTCCTAGGTGTATAAGTTGACCTGTTAGGTCTAGGTGACGACAGTCCAAACCGCTGAGACGACAGCCCAAACCGCTGAGACGACGAGAAACTTGAGCAGAAACGGGTTCGTCGAACGTATAGCTTAGGTTCGACGAGCTGAATTAACTAAATTAAACAAGAAACTGAGTTCGACGAACTAAAGGATAAGTTCGTCGAACGGAATTGGACTGAAGGCTCAGTTCGTCGAACAGAAACGAACTGAAGGCTCAGTTCATCGAACGGAATTAGTTCATCGAACGCAGGTTGACCTGAAAACTGGGTCGACGAACTGAAGGCTCAGTTCGTCGAACGGAATTAATTCGTCGAACGCAGTTGAACTGAAAACTGGGTTCGACGAACTGAAGGCTCAGTTCGTCGAACGGAATTAGTTCGTCGAACGCAATTGAACTGAATACTGGGTTCGACGAACTGAAGGCTCAGTTCGTCGAACAGAATTAGTTCGTCGAACGCAATTGAACTGAATACTGGTTCGACGAACTGAAGGCTCAGTTCGTCGAACGCAATTAGTTCGTCGAACGCAGTTGAACTGAAAATTGGGTTCGACGAACTGAAGGCTCAGTTCGTTGAACGGAATTAGTTCGTCGAACGCAATTGAACTGAATACTGGGTTCGACGAACTGAAGGCTCACTTCGTCGAACGGAATTAGTTCGTCGAACGCGATTGAACTGAAAACTGGGTTCGACGAACTGAAGGCTCAGTTCGTCGAACGGAGTTAATTCGTCGAACCGCAGGAAAAATTTCGTCAATCACGGAAACTTTAAATTTTATTTCGGGAATTTATTTAGTTAATAAATAATTGATAAATTATTTAGAAAATAAAATGATTTATAAAAAAAATCATAAATAACCTAACTATGCTGCCATAAATTATTTGAATTAAAAATAAAATTTAATTAGTGAAACGTTTTGTATTTAAACCTCATTAATGAATTTAAAAATTCCCCCCATCAATGCCATTAATGCGCAGCCACGGGAATTGATTCCCTCCCACTTCCAATGCCTTGGGAAGGGTTGGCCGGCTGGAATATGAAGAGGGGGCGGATTCACCAAGGGGGGAGGCATTAACTCCTCCCAAAGCCTAAATACGAGTCACCCTTCTATATAAGCCCTATCATAGTTAGGATTTCGTTTTTCCCTACCCCTTTTGCTCCCCAACCAGCCATAGAAGAGCCGGCGACCTTTCCGACGAGCCTCCTCCACGAACTCCGGCGAAACGCCACTGCTAACAATGGCCGCGCGACGATCCCCTCGCCTAAACGGCACGCATGTAAGTTCCTCCGACTCCTCCCTGCCCTTAGATCTTTTCTCGTCGACCTCCGCCGACTCGACAACCGGAAGCCGGCGATCCCGGCCGCGGAAAGCTTCGGACACCCACATATCCTCCGCCATCGTTGCGGGTTCCGACCTTGCGCGAGGCGTGTGACGGGGAGGGAGGGTCCCCATTACTCTCCTTAGGGCCCTTGAGGCGGAAGGGACCATCGGAAACCACTCCAACGGCCTCTTCTTTCCGGACGAAAATAACAAAAAAAAAATAATAATACATGTATTTATTATTATTTCTGTCAAAAACTTTTCCGGCCACCGCCGGCGGCGGCCGGCCGCCGGTAGTCACCCCACTGGAGGCCCTCCCCGAGGTACTCCCACTGGGGGTAGTGGCCGGATCTAAAGCCTCCTCACGGCTGATATATATATCGTACATGTTTTAACATATACATACATATATAGATTTTATATATTTTAATAGTTTTATATGTTTTAACAGAAACATATATATGCGTAAATAGTTATCTTGCGTACCCGTAAAGGCCTTGGGGTGCGTCTAGAGAACCCCGCCTAAAGAGAGGAGGGGGAACCAGTCGAACCCCGGATCGCGGAAGTAGAGGACCCACCGCGCAAGAACGACGCGCTAGAAACAACGCCAGGTAAGCACAAAACCGCACCCCACTGCCGGGTGCGGTTTAGCCCGCGCCCCACTAAGTGGGGGGGCGGCTAGCCCGCACCTCACCCGCAAGGGGTGCGCGCGGGTCGGCCAAGCCGCACCCTCCCCCATAGGAGGGTGCGGCCAAGCCGCACCCCCCATGGGAGGTGCGGCCAAGCCGCACCCCCCATGGGAGGTGCTGCCAAGCGCACCCCCCCATGGGGGGGGTGCGGCCCAACCGCACCACCCATAGGGGGGTGCGGACCAAACCGCACCCCCCCCCCCCCCTTGGGGGAATGCGGCCCAACCGCACCCCCCCTTGGGGGGTGCGGCCCCAATCGCACCCCTCCTTGGGGGGTGCGGCCAAACCGCACCCCCCCCCCCCCCCCCCATGGTGGGTGCGGCCCCAACCGCACCCCCCATAGGGGGGTGCGGCCAAACCGCACCCTCCCGTGCAAGGTGCGGCCCGGTCCCCCTCTGCGGAGGACGTAGCCGAAACCGCATCCCCGCGTCGGAAAGGGCCGAAGTCCGCTTTTCTCGGCTTCACTCACTTTTTTGCCTCACCTCGCTCGCTTTTTGGCCCTGCTCACTTTTGCGCCTCGCCTCGCTCACTTTTTGTCTTTTCAGTTTCTCACTTTTCAGGAACAGTTTGTCGCCTTTCCTCAAAGGGCAAGACGGTCATTTATGAAAATGGTGATCCGAGTGCCCCAAATCAAGAAATATGACTCGTCAGCCAAGGTGGTTATGGTGGTTACGACGGCAAAATTACCGGGCTACCCCCGGCAAAAGCTATAAAAAGGCCCCCAAGGCTTCATTTAGGGGGGCCCAGACTTTGAGACCAGAGAGAGCTCCTTGAAGATTTCCACGGATTTCTCCTTCGGTGCTTGAAGATCATCTTCGAGGACTTAGAGAAATCCTTATTCGCGGAAAGCGGACAAGGTTCTCGCTTTCGTTCCCAAGAAAGCGGACAAGGCTCCCGCTTTCGTTCTCGAAAGCGGACAAGGCTCTCGCTTTCGTTCTCAGGAGAAAGCGGGCAAGACCAGTCTCACTTCTGTCCTCTCGAAAGCAGACATGGCTGTCTCACTTCTGTCCTCTGGAAAGCAGGCGCGGCCTTCTCACTTTAGTTCACTGCTGTACTCGTAGGAAAAAGTACTTAGTTTTTCCGAGGGGTGGCATGTCCACCCTCGGAGTGCTCTCCCTCTTTCTCTCTATTATTGTAACGAGTAGCGCCCTGTCGCACTCGATCTCTTAGCATCCAGTTGTAACCTCTCAAGAGATAGTGAAATTTGGTCGGCACAGCTCCGACCACGTGGTTTTTTCACCCTTTCCGGGTTTTCCACGCTAAAAGGTCCCAGTGTACTCAACAATCTCAAATTGACTGTTTGCGCGCTTAGATTGCTCCAGAGCTAAGGCGGTTCAGTTGAACCGGTCTACCAAGAGCCCTAAGCGACCCGCAACAGTTTGGCGCCGTCTGTGGGAAAGTTCCCGAAACTCTCTGAAGGCCAACAACAATGGCAAGAAAGAGTGCTCGCACTACTGAAGGATCAATACCGGAGGGGCGCGTCGATCCAGCCCCCTCCCACTCGCTTATCAATGCGCCTCCCTGGGAGGAGGCGGGTTACCTGCTCCCGTAGCTGGGCTGGAAGTACGCATGCAGCAAATTGAAGAACACCAAGCCGAGATGTTGGCTCTCGTAAGGAATCTCGGGGTACCTCAAGTCCCGATCCAACCGCCGGCCCTGAACGCACCGCCACCCTCAGTTCCGAATCACGCCCCCAAACGAAGAGGTCGTTCGGGAGGACGAAGCCTCGGAAGGATTCTCCAACGCAGCAAGCTCCGCTCACCTCGCCCCGCCAGCTAGGGGCCCCAGAAGTTGACCACCATCGCAATCGCCCGAGAAGAGATGCCCCTGGTCAAGCAACAGGAAGAACCACGCGAGAAGAAATACGCGACATGATAGAAGAGGAGTACGTCCGAGCAGGGCGACACGCAGTTCGCGCCCGTCGTCCCACGCACCACGGCTCCCCACTGTCACCGCAAGTCCTGGCCCATCCAATCCAGAACGGCTTCAAGCTCCCCAGCATCGAGACATTTGACGGAACGGATTAATCCGTTAGAGCATGTCAATCACTTCACCACCGTCATGAGGATTTATAGCGCCCCTGATCAGCTCCTCTGTCAAGTATTCCCGGCAACCTTGAAGGGACAAGCACTCACTTGGTTCCACTCCCTGCCGAATGGGGCCGTCAGCAACTTCACGGAGCTGGTACAGCAGTTCGCAGACCAATTCATCGCCAACCGCAGGATTGTCCGAGATCCCTCCCACCTCTCAGGGATCCGCCAAAATGACGGTGAAACGCTCAATATTTCTTCAGACGCTTTCACTACGGAGGCTCGTCAAATCCCAGGGGTGGACACTGAGCTCCTGCGGGGAGTCTTTCTTGGAGGACTCCGCCCAAGCGGCTTCTACTCAGCTCTCATGAGAGAAACCGTGCCAAGTTACCCCGACCTCGTTCGCCGAGTTGAGGCTCAGATAGCCGCAGACGAGGCCATCGAGGCCCATCGTCGGCAGTTTGAAGGTAATCAAGGGAGGAAGAGAGGATCCGATCAAGCCCCCCCCGCGAGCGAGAGGAGCGACGCGGCGAGGAGCGCCGCGGTGGCGAACGCCGTCGTAATCCCCAAAGGGACCAGGAACCGTTGCCACCCCGAATCTATACCTCATTGAACACCACTAGAACGAATGTACTCTACGCCATCCAGAACAACCCAGAGCTCCGCATGTCCCGGGCGCAACCCCCAAATCCAAGGGGTGACCAATCCAAGTACTGCGAATTCCATCGAGGGACCGGGCATACCACCGAGGAATGCACCAGACTTAATGACGAGATCGAGCGCCTCGTCCGCCAGGGACTCCTGGGCAGATTTTTGCAAGGCCAGATCCCTAATCAGCACCAGCAGCCTAGGGAGGCAAGGGAGCAACCTCCCGCTCCCCGAGGCGCGGGAGGAGGAAGACCGATGGTAGGAGAGATCGAGACGATCGCCGGGCCCTCCGTCTCAGCGTCACAAATCCTCTCAATTGCCCAGTCCGGGAGGGACCACGAAGACAAGAAGCTCAAGCAGGACGTCACGATCGCTTTCGGAGAAGAAGATCTGCAGGGATTACGGCTCCCACACCAGGATCCGCTCGTAATAAGTGCAGGGATAGGAGATCCTTGCTTCAAGGTAAAGAGAATACTGGTCGACAATGGAAGCTCAGTGGACGTTCTGTTCCTCTCCACTCTGCAAAATATGAAGCTCACAAAAGATCATCTCAGCCCTGCAGCCGGGCCCGTCTATGGCTTCGACAACAGACTTGTCCCGGTGCTAGGGATGATCACCCTCCCCGTCACGTTAGGCGAGTTTCCAAGGCAGTCCACATATAGCATCCAATTCGTGGTGGTGGAGTCTACCTCCGCCTATAATGCCATCTTTGGGAGGCCGCTCCAATCAATCTTCGGAGCAGTCCCATTCATTCCGCATCTGGCTATGAAGTTCCCAACTGCCGCCGGCATAGGAATCGTAAGAGGAGATCAAGAGGCAGCCCGAACCTGTTACTTAAAGCAGGCTCAGCCGGTAAAGGCGACCGCTCTGAACATCAATAACTTCGACCTCCGGGACGAGGCTACTTTACAGCGCGGAGCACCTGTTGAGGGGCTAATAGAAGTACCACTCTCCCGGCAAGACCCGGCTCGAACTGTTCAAGTCGGGTCACTTTTATCGAAAGAAGAACGAGAGGAGCTTACGACCTTCTTAAAAAGAAACGGGGACATCTTCGCCTGGAGCCCGGAAGACATGCCAGGAGTAGATCCGAATGTCATTTACCACTCTTTAAACATCAACCCCGCCTGCCGACCTGTGATTCAAAAGAAGAGAAACTTTGCCCCCGAACGGTTGAAGGCGATCGAGGAGGAGGTAGCCAAACTTCTGGAAGCAGGATTCATACGAGAAGCAGAATACCCCACGTGGCTGGCTAACATAGTCATGGTAAAGAAGGCCTCGAGAAAGTGGCGAATGTGCGTCGACTATAGCAACCTGAACCAGGCATGCCCAAAAGACAGCTTCCCCCTCCCAAGGATCGATCAACTCGTCGACGAGACAGCCGGCCACGAGCTACTTAGCTTCATGGACGCTTACTCAGGTTACAACCAGATACGGATGAACCCGGCGGACGAAGAGCATACCGCCTTCCGCACCGACAGAGGAGTCTATTGCTACAAGGTAATGCCCTTCAGCCTTAAAAACGCTGGAGCCACCTATCAAAGGCTAATGAACAAGGTCTTCAAGAGCCTCATCGGAGAGACGATGGAGGTTTACGTGGACGATATGTTGGTGAAGAGCGTCCACCGTTGCGACCACTTAAAAGACTTGGGAAAGTGCTTTCAGCTTCTCCGTCGTTTCCAAATGCGACTCAATCCCAGCAAGTGCGCATTCGGTGTGAAGGCCGGAAAATTCTTGGGTTTCATGGTAACCCATCGAGGGATTGAGGCTAACCCCGAAAATATCAAGGCATTAGAAGATATGTCACCACCTCGTTCGATTAAGGAAGTGCAACGTCTAAACAGGAGGATCGCTGCGTTATCCCGTTTCCTATCACGGACAGGAGACAAATACCTCCCTTTCTTCAAAATCCTCCGGGGAGCGCGCCACTCCGGTTTCCAATGGACTGACGAATATCAGGCGGCCTTCGAACTCCTCAAGCAATATCTGGCCTCACCGCCGCTTTTGTCAAAACCCACCCCGGGAGAGACCTTGTTCTTGTACCTAGCGATATCACCTACAGCTCTCAGCTCGGTACTCGTAAAGGATGAAGGGGGGGTGCAACGACCGATTTACTACATCAGCAAAGTCCTCACTGACACCGAAACCAGATACCCCGCGGCAGACAAGACGGCCTTGGCTCTTGTCTTCTCAGCCAGAAAGCTTCGTCCCTACTTCCAGGCTCATACCATAAAAGTGTTGACACAACTCCCGCTACGGGCAATCCTTCAGAAACCAGAAGTCTCGGGGAGGCTAGTAAAGTGGGTTGTAGAGCTCGGCGAGTTTGACATTAAATTCCTACCGCGACCTGACATCAAGTCGCAAGTACTCGCCGACTTTGTTGTGGAATACACCATTCCACCAGAAACGAACCTAGCCAAAGACGCCCCTAGCCCCCGGTGGACTCTCTATGTCGACGGTGCCTCAGGAACAGAAGTGGCAGGAGCAGGAGTACTCCTCGTAAGCCCCGACGAGATCACCTTGGATTACGGGCTCCGGTTAAAGTTCCCTGCAACAAATAACGTTGCAGAATACGAGGCGCTAATCGCCGGTCTCCGGCTCGCCATCGATTGCAAGGCGAAAAACCTGACGGTCTACGCCGACTCCCAACTCGTAGTCTCGCAAGTCGAAGGAGACTATGAGGCAAAAGCGACCAGATGGCAAAATACCTCGCGCTTGCAAAATTGCTCCTTCAGAAAATCTCGACGCATCAAATCTTGCACATCCCCGAGAGCAGAACTCCAGGGCGGATGCCCTGTCTAAGCTCGCCACTTCACCATCCAGCTACCAATCTCGAAGACGCCGGATTGAAGAGATCGTGGTCCCAAGCATACAGGGACCATGGGAGATCGCCGCCATCCACCAAGAAGAGTTATCCTGGATGACTCCATTGCGAGCTTACCTTGAACACGGACACCTCCCTGAAGATAGCTTAGAGGCGCGAAGATTACGGATGCGGGCGGCATCATTCACCGTAATAGACGGAGAACTTTACAAATGGGCATTTTCGGGCCCATATCTAAAGTGCCTACCGACAGACGAGGCAGACTATGCCCTCCGAGAAGTACACGCGGGAATCTGCGGAGAACACCTAGGCGGGAAGGCATTGGCGCGGAAGGTACTACGCCAAGGATTCTATTGGCCAACAATGAAAAGGGACGCAATCGAGCTAGTTCAAAAATGCAGGAGCTGTCAACTGCACGCCAATACATCCCATCAGCCCCCGGTTTCGCTTTCCGCACTCCAAGGTGCGTGGCCATTCGCGCAGTGGGGAATCGACCTTCTCGGCCCACTGCCTCTAGCATCCGGGCAAAGGAAGTTCATCATCCTGTCCATCGATTACTTCACCAAGTGGGTAGAGGCGGAGCCCCTGGCCAAAATCACGGAAGAAAACGCTAAACAATTCGTCTGGAAGAACATCGTCTGCCGCTTCGGCATCCCAGCAACAATCATTGCCGATAACGGCACCCAGTTCACCGGGAAATCCTTCACCAAAATGTGCGAAGACCTGAAGATCAACCTCCGTCACACCGCAGTAGCACATCCACAAACCAATGGACAAGTAGAAGTCACAAACCGCACCATCCTCAAAGGATTGAAGACGCGTTTAGAAGAAGCTGGGGGACAGCGGGTGGACGCACTCCCAAACGTACTGTGGGCGTACCGCACAACAGAGCGGACCCCCACGGGAGAAACGCCTTACAATCTCTGTTACGTTACCGAAGCTATCATCCCCGTCGACGTCGGCGTTCCAAGCACTCGAGTGCTAACCTTTGA
The DNA here is from genome assembly GCA_033032865.1 of Dactylorhiza incarnata. NCBI lineage: Eukaryota > Viridiplantae > Streptophyta > Magnoliopsida > Asparagales > Orchidaceae > Dactylorhiza > Dactylorhiza incarnata. The sequence goes on along the minus strand of JAWHQI010001332.1, from coordinate 15,812 downwards.
TCCCAGCGAAAATGACGGACTGCTTCGGGAAAACCTCGACCTAATTCCCGAGGTTCGGGATAACGCTGCCCAGCGCGCCGCATCCTACCAAAGGCGCATAGCCCGAGGCTATGACAGAAGGGTGAAACCCAGGCCAATCAACGTAGGAGATCTCGTCCTACGCAGCATCAAAGCAGCCGACAAAGGCCCTCAAGGAGATAAGCTCTCACCAGCCTGGGAAGGCCCATACGTTGTCACTATGGTCGTAAAGCCCGGAACATACAGGCTCAGAACGGCAAAAGGAAAGACTCTACCACAGACCTGGAACGCCCAGAACCTGCGCCGCTTTTACCAGTAACATAGTCGTCTATCGTCAACTAAGCCGCGAGCCCCGACTCGTGCAAACTTATCTTACCGTTTATTATGTAAAAGCCGCGAGTTTAGGCTCGTGCACCTATCTTCTGTAATGTACTAAGCCGCGAGCCCAGACTCGCGCAAACTGGTTTTATGTTAGAAAAACTATGTTTAAAAAAGACTTCTTGCTATAAAAATAGACGCGTACCTCGTCACCTATATTTAATAAAGGAAAAATCTTTACTTCGGGGCCCTGCCCCGGGGACTTTGCATCGCCGTCGATTGAAGGCTCGCCCTTCTCCTCCGTCGTCAAGTCCCGGTGTCGTAGGGGCATGCCCCCCTTACGTTCACCCTCGGTTTGAATACAAACGCTATTCACCGGCCAAGCCGCGAGCCAGACTCGTGCAAAAAGCCGCGAGCCAGACTCGTGCAAAAAGCCGCGAGCCAGACTCGTGCAAAAAGCCGCGAGCCAGACTCGTGCAAAAAGCTGCGAGCCAGACTCGTGCAAAAAGCCGCGAGCCAGACTCGTGCAAAAAGCCGCGAGCCAGACTCGTGCAAAAAAGCCGCGAGCTAGACTCGTGCAAAAAGCCGCGAGCCAGACTCGTGCAAAAAAGTTGCAAGCCCAGACTTGTGCAAGCTAATTTTCTAAAAGCCGCGGGGTCAGAACCGTGCAAAGTTTTGCAGGAAACCCTCAAGCTGTTCAGATATAAAAACCGCCGCAGAAGAATCAAAACCTCCGAACTCCTCGCAACAAGATTCGGACTCCGGAAGTTTGGGGGGCTTATGTTGCGTACCCGTAAAGGCCTTGGGGTGCGTCTAGAGAACCCCGCTAAAGAGAGGAGGGGGAACCAGTCGAACCCCGGATCGCGGAAGTAGAGGACCCACCGCGCAAGAACGACGCGCTAGAAACAGCGCCAGGTAAGCACAAAACCGCACCCCACTGCCGGGGTGCGGTTAGCCCGCGCCCCACTAAGTGGGGGGCGGCTAGCCCGCACCTCACCCGCATGGGGTGCGCGCGGGTCGGCCAAGCCGCACCCTCCCCCATAGGAGGGTGCGGCCAAGCCGCAACCCCCATGGGAGGTGCGGCCAAGCCGCACCCCCCATGGGAGGTGCGGCCAAGCCGCACCCCCCCATGGGAGGTGCGGCCAAGCCGCACCCCCCCATGGGGGATGCGGCCCAACCGCACCCCCCATAGGGGGGTGCGGCCCAACCGCACCCCCCATAGGGGGGTGCGGCCAAAAACCCCCCCCCCCCCCCCTTGGGGGGTGCGGCCCAACCGCACCCCCCCCTTGGGGGGTGCGGCCCAATCGCACCCCTCCTTGGGGGGTGCGGCCCAACCGCACCCCCCATAGGGGGGTGCGGCCAAACCGCACCCCCCCCCCCCATAGGGGGGTGCGGCCGTAGAAGGGTGCGGCCAAACCGCACCCTCCCGTGCAAGGTGCGGCCCGGTCCCCCTCTGCGGAGGACGTAGCCGAAATCGCATCCCCGCGTCGGAAAGGGCCGAAGTCCGCTTTTCTCGGCTTCGCTCACTTTTTCGCCTCACCTCGCTCGCTTTTTGGCCCTGCTCACTTTTGCGCCTCGCCTCGCTCACTTTTTGTCTTTTCAGTTTCTCACTTTTCAGGAACAGTTTGTCGCCTTTCCTCAAAGGGCAAGACGGTCATTTATGAAAAATGGTGATCCGAGTGCCCCAAATCAAGAAATATGACTCGTCAGCCAAGGTGGTTATGGTGGTTACGACGGCAAAATTACCGGGCTACCCCCGGCAAAAGCTATAAAAGGCCCCCAAGGCTTCATTTAGGGGGGCCCGGACTTTGAGACCAGAGAGAGCTCCTTGAAGATTTCTACGGATTTCTCCTTCGGTGCTTGAAGATCATCTTCGAGGACTTAGAGAAATCCTTATTCGCGAAAGCGGACAAGGTTCTCGCTTTCGTTCCCAAGAAAGCGGACAAGGCTCCCGCTTTCGTTCTCGAAAGCGGACAAGGCTCTCGCTTTCGTTCTCAGGAAAGCGGGCAAGACAGTCTCACTTCTGTCCTCTCGAAAGCAGACAGGGCTGTCTCACTTCTGTCCTCTGGAAAGCAGGCGCAGCCTTCTCACTTTAGTTCACTGCTGTACTCGTAGGAAAAGTACTTAGTTTTTCCGAGGGGTGGCTTGTCACTCTCGGAGTGCTCTCCCTCTTTCTCTCTATTATTGTAACGAGTAGCGGCCTGTCGCACTCGATCTCTTAGCATCCAGTTGTAACCTCTCAAGAGATAGTGAAATTTGGTCGGCACAGCTCCGACCACGTGGTTTTTCACCCTTTCCGGGTTTTCCACGCTAAAAGGTCCCAGTGTACTCAACAATCTCAAATTGACTGTTTGCGCGCTTAGATTGCTCCAGAGCTAAGGCGGTTCAGTTGAACCGGTCTACCAAGAGCCCTAAGCGACCCGCAACAAGTTATAATACATATATATTTACGTATAAAATTTTAATATGCATGTGTATACGTACGTATATATAAAAATTATTTATAAATAGTTATTTGCATAAATGTATATATATTTTTATACATATACTTATGTATGTATGTATGTATGTATATAAATATATACAATACACATACATAATTGTTCGGAAATATAACCCGATGCAAAATTTCGCTGCACGGATTTATTGCCCACCTCGCATGCAGTCACCGAACTGCACCAAGAATCGTGCGCGGGCCTTTTATTTCCTTTGACGAGAAATTTGCCATGTTTTGGAATTTTGAGCATTCTTAAAATGAATTTTTAATTATCTTGGAGGCCAAGTCAGACCATACACTTTAGACACACTATTAAAGGTTAATGTTTTCCCTACAACTTACATGTTTCGAGTTTTATGATCTAATTTTTTTAAGTAAATTAATTTTGGCCTCAACGTATCAAAATAGTTCCAGTTTGCTGTTTGGGCTTGTAAATAGTTATTTTTAGTGAACTTAATCTCTGTTTTGGAGACCTTAGGTTATGATTTAGGGCAGGCTTGTGAGACACATATTTATGGGTGGATGTTTTCTCTGAAACATTTATGTTTTGATGCCTCTGACTTGAAGCCTCTAGATAATTTAAATTTAGCTCGCAACATGACAACTCAAACTCAGAATCCTGTCTTGTTTACAAACAATTATTTTAGTGAACTCCAACCTCTGTTTTAGAGAGCTTGAGTTCAGATTTAGAGGATGCATGTGAGACATGGTATTGTAGTTGGACATGTGTACTACAAGACTTATTTTTCAAATTTTCTGGACAACTGCCTCTAATTAATATAAATTTGGCCCTCAACAAGGCAACTTAATTTTATTTTTCTGTTTTTGTCAAAAACAGTTATTACTAGTAAACTTTAGTCCCTGTTTTGGAGGTCTTAGAAGACAAATCAGAACATGTATGTTAGATACACTATTTTAGATGAATGTTTTCTCTACAACTTTCATATTGTAATATTTCTGATTCGGAGCCTCTAAGTAACTTTAAACTTGCCCTAAACCTGTCTAAATAATTTCAAATGTTGTCTACATAAAAACTTGATTTATCATATTTGTAGGTTTGTTATTGCTAGCTTGATCACCCGATGAATATCAAATTATGAATCGATTCGTAAACACTTGTAAATAGTATATTCATACAGTCATCTCATTCAATACCCACGCATGGAATTATGGGAGGGTGCATGGTTACCGATGTGGCGGGTTCGTCGGCTTCCTCGTAATATACACTATGGGAGAAGTTTTGACGACGAACTCTTTCGTTTCTGGTTGTGAAGAGGACCGGGGGCTAGCCACCCCTTCCACACAGGTCCGTCTCACGCCTATTTGGTTATGTGCCGAGAGAATCTCCGCACGAGGTGAGGATGTGTTCCCACCGAGAGTGCCTATTCTTCATAGAGGTACGAGGGCCTAGGAAGTTGGGGTGTATCAATAACCTAGAAGTGGGAGCGGCCGACCCACTGTCACCGTTTGGCCATGGCGGTGAGGCCCGGGAAGTGAGCTCCTTCTCTTAACAGGTCACTATGTCGACATAGGGGAAAGTGATTGAGACACATCATTCGATTGATAGGGAGGACAAACATACATGCTCATCATATCATTACATATGCACACACCTTGGTTCGACATCGTATAACTACCGTCAGGCGGGGTTATACGATGGCGGGTGAATTTACTGCTTCAGTTGTTTTTCCCCTCGTTACGAATTGTCTTCGGATTACTGCTCCTTTTATATAACCCTGTCTTGTATATGTATATATATATGCTTCCCCCTATTTTATATATGTATATATATTTTGCTTCGGCTATTGTGCTAACCTTTCTTGCAGGTGTCCTTCCTGGTACCCATTAGGGGGCTGGGGGGGGGGGGGGGAGCGTGAGATTTACTTGGTCCGTCGTGACTAACGTACTTGAAAGTATCTAGTTGCAACCTAAATCACCTAGAGGGGGGTGAATAGGTGGTTTCTATAGCTTTTTGCAGAATTAAAACTATAAGAAGTAAAGCACACAGAAAACCAAAGAGCACAGCACACACAAGGATTTATAGTGGTTCTCCGTTCTTGGGTAGTCCACTTTGCACCTCACCTATCTAGCACGACCGACTAGACTAGGCCACTTCACTATTCTCGGATTAAAAATAATCCTACAACTCGGAGTCAAACTCTTACAATCTCGGAGAACAAACTCTCCTACAACTCGGAGCAAACCACTCCTACAACTCGGAATAAAAATCCTACAACTCGGAGGCAAACCTCCTACAAAAATAATGAAGGGTTTTACAAAATATAATAAAACTTCAGATGAAGTTTTCTTCTTTCAGATCAAAGAGAAATAAATCTCTTGAAGAGGTTCTTCTTTCAAATCAACGAAACATTCATCTCGAACGGCTATAATCTTGAATAAAGGAATAAAATATTCTGTCAACGGCTATAAGCAGAAATCAAGGAGGATTAATTCTCCAACAGTTGTACACGAGTCTTTAAGGAAACTTTTTTCTCAACTGCTATAATCAAGAGAAAAGGAATAAAATATTCTGTCAACGGCTGTATGCAGAAATCAAGGAGTATATTCCATGAATACTGTACGCGGCGGAAGCTTAAATGGAAAGCATTTGAAAAACGAAGCAGCGCACGCGCAAAATGTCGATCTGGGAAGATTTCGTCGAACGGAACAGTGTTCGACGAAATTTAAATAAATTAGTCGAACGGTGGTCGACGAAATGTGTTCAGCTATCAGCACACCTGAGATCGAATAATAACAACGATCGACGAATTATAACCAAACAGCGCTCGACGAAATGCTGATAAACTGCGTTCGACGAAATCCTAATAAGCTGCGTTCGACGAAATGTCTTCAGCTAACAGCAAGCTAGTGAACTAAGAAATCTATATTTCGTCGAACAACGATCGACGAAAATTTCAGTTCGTCGAACTGAGTTCGATGAAAATTCCATAATTCGTCGAACGGAAATTTCTTAAGAAATTTTTTCAATTCCTTTCCTTTCTTCCAATTTTCAATATCAGCAGCAACTCCCTCTTAGCTCTTCCTTTGTTTGAATATGAAGTACATCCTAATAGAGAGATTCCACATGAGTCAACACTTTGGTCCATACAATGAGGAATTACATTGCATTGGCCTGTGTTTAGTGACTCATTGAAACCTGACATTGGTTTATACTTAACCATTTAGAACCTGCAAACACATAACTGAAAATACCATCAAATACAAAATCAATTCATCTTAGTTTAAGGGATACTTCTTCAAATCAAGGTTATTGTGGTTACAATACCCAACAGTACTCTTGTAGGTTATCATTTTAGGAACCGATGCGCCTACCGACGGAGCAGGAGCGGATGGACGAGCATAGACGTACCCGTGATGACGAGGAGTTCCCTGAGCCAGTTCGAACGATCCGTGAGGATGTGAGGATACTACTCTGAGGAGAGGATGAGAGATTTTCCTTTGATTAAACATTTTGTCATCTTATGACTATGACGTTTATTGTTGCGAGACTCTATATACCCCATCGTGGGTTTCATCTATGTTTTATTATATATCATGCTGGGTATTTCTGTGATGTTTTGCTTCTGCTCAAAAATTGTTATACTCTGTGAATGTTTTCTGTAATGACGCAATAGCCTTACAGGGCGAATATTCCGCCAATTGGGTCGTGGGTCAGGTAAGAGGGTGAACCTCTTCAGACACGCGAACCTCTTGGGGGAGCGCTCGCCCTGGACATAAGGATCCCCTGGTTACAGAAGGGGGGGGGGTCCTTACAATAAGTGTGATGCCCCCATTTGGACCCCACATACATTTGTATCTAAGCTATGTTACATTTGTCCCAGGTTGAAGTGCGGCTAGTGAATACAAAATAAAGACACATAATAATAAAATTTACTTTCGTACCTTGTATTATTTGTTGAATATTTTTCTGTTCTACCATATCCGTTCTTTTGCTTTTGTGTATCCAAAGTCACGTCCATTACCTACAAAATTGGACGACGGGCTTAGTCATACGAATATGACTAAGTGAGGATATACCTCTTTCATTGCTGTAAATAATTAAAGTAAAACTTTCGCATCTTAAAACATGTTTTCATACTAACCGTTTGTCTGTCTCAGTAGTGACCTTATGAAACTTATAACTATACGAACATGTTAGTACCAATAAACCAGTGTGAGCAGTATAGGATCATAACTTTAAAGCAGTGTAATTGTGTATCAGTATAAGCAATACATCCATGCATCAGTATATCAGTGTAGCAGTAAGAAATCATATATCAGTATGTCTATATCAGTATATCAGTATATCATAGCAGTGTATCTATATATCCGTATATCTGTATATCAGTATTTATTTGAATGTTTCATTTCTTAGGAAATATTAGGGGCGATTTGAATTCTTTTCCCTTTTTGCCTTTACCCCGAAGGGTCCTTTACCCCGAAGGGTCATCATTTTCCAAAACCAGTACGGACAACCCGCGTTTATGCCTTTCGGCTCGACTGGTTTGGCAATTCATCATATTCATTTCATTCATGTGTATGCACTTCAATTCGCTCGTAATATAACCTCGTGTCGACACGCTTACATACAATGAGTTATTCAGTTTTATATTCCCCTCAGAAATATCTTTCGTCTGTTTGCCTTTAAGAGGCCATACATGAAAGCGATATTAAATATCAGTGATATCAACTATGCATGTAACATTCAGTATAAAAAGAGTGCGCATGTAAAAAGAAAGTAAAGCCATAATGCATAAATGAAACAGGTAGCTCTCACCATCAGTCGTTCTTTACTTTAATAGCAATTCATGTCGTTGCCATGCCTATTTTGAGATGCCATCCTTCACGATATCTGTATAGGAATCGTATCATATAGGGTCATTTCTATCGGGGTTACACCTCGCTATAGTTACAACATTTATTATGTGATGACATCATTTGGTAGCTACTTATTTACCCAGCCCTCTAGTTTCACAAAACCATAAAAGAAACAAGTTCAAATCAATGTTCTAACCCAAGTAAAATTAAAAGAGGATCCAACACCCCACTTACATATTAGCTCAACAGCCGACTAGAAGGCAAAGCAAAGCCCAAAAGAAAAATCAGTAAACAGAAATCGGAATCTCTTTAATAAAATAATTGGTGCAGCTTAGGCAAGCCAAATCCATATGCAGAATCAAGTTCAAAAACCCCTTTTCCCCATAAAATGTAATAACAAAGAATTTAGCAGCAGCTAGTTATTAAGTAAAGCAAAAGAGGAGGAGCAACAGTCGGCTACAACAGGAGCAATCCCCTTCAATAATTCCTTGCAGTGGGGTTGGGGAATCACATACTCTTCTATTAACAACAACTTACATCAGAATGTAGGAGAGAATCCAAACCCCACCCAAAGAAACCTCTTCAACCGGCCAAAACAGGTAACAAGACAACACCTGACCTCTAGTAAGTAAGGCCTCCATTCAAACATCTAAACCAATATAACAGTTAACCAATATGAAGTTATTTAAGCGCATCAAATCCTCCATTTTGACGAAACACTCAAGCAGAGTAAAACCCCATAGCAAAAATATTGGATAATCATCAATATTCCCTTACCAGTATTCTAATCGGCCAAGGTAAATAAAGTAAGAGAGTTCGAGGTGTATTAGGTCGCCATTCATGAAATCTCCTTCCCCCCACACCATGAATCGATAAGCCATAGCCAACAACGAAAAACCAAGGAAGAAGGGGAAAAGAAGGAGGAGCTCACCATGGGTACTTGGAAGACGAAAGTCGTCGATCGAAGTCCTCAACTCCAACTAACCATGCATCAGCACAACCAAGAGCGCACCACTAGCCCGTGCCGAGCTTTTCCAGCCCAGTCGACGGGAGGGAGAAAGGCAATCGAGCAAAACAAAGAGAGGAACCGAGCAAGCCCTAACGATTCCATGCCCGTCGAAAGCTCCAGACGGTGAGAAATAGGATAATTATCGGAAGAGGGAGGCCAATCGAAGACATAGACAGCCACCGCCTCAAAATGCCAGCCAAGTCCTAATCGCAGCCCACATCTTAAACCAAGCCCGCAATATAGACTCACACAAAGCCCCGATTAGCACCCCAATTCAGCTATGAGGTAACTTCTAATAGCAGACCAATTCCCTTACAAATATCCGCTAATAATATACCAATGATAGTTACCAATAATGAGCATAACAATAGTCAACATATATATTCCAACCCAAACCATCCGGAGTATATGAAAAGTTCATATTCCGCTAAAACATGTCGAATGCTGCAAAGCGTAAAAAAAACTCATACTCAACTTCAAAGGAGCTCCGAGTTGACACTGAGTTGCTTTTCATCATAGGGGACAAACATTAATTTTTATTGAAATTTATTATTCATTTGGGTTATTTCACGTTTTGGGTCATTACAATAAGCACGAAGAATCTACCAAGATTTGGACAAAAAGAGGGTTAGGGTCGCTAACCCTAGCGCCAAAAACCTACGAAACGGACAAAACTTACCACGCACGTGACGAACACGGCGAGAGCTTTCCAAATCTACGCTCCGACGAAGATTTCGTGCACCGGAGCTCCGGCAGCGGCGGTCAAAAACTCCACGAAAGCACACTCCTCTCTCTCTCTCTCGAAACCTCTGGCTCGGGAAATTAGAAAGGAAGAAGAAGATGAAGACGAATAAAATATATATATATATATAGGTAAACAGATAATAATAATAGGAATAAGAAAAGAAGGGCCGAGCCGACGGTCGTCGATTTCAACGAAATTCGCACCGAAGGCGAAGGTCAGCGCTACGAATCCAACAGAGAATTCGAAAACAAAAGCCGACGAGCTAAACTCAAGATATAAATTTTTGAAGTTGACGGCGAACGATAATTATACAAATCTTTGGAAAATCCCCGGGACTCTAATATTGCTCGGATCGCAACGAAACTTCGACGAGTATTTCTAAAATTAATTAATAAAATTTTCTAACGCAAAATCTTCCAACTCCAGCACGCTCCGAAATTTGGTCGACTTGACCGAACGGACGCGCAAACGAGCAAGCGCGGCGCACTGCTAACAAGTTATTTGCCAGAATAAGATTGGTTAAAGACTCTGAGAAAGAAAAAAAAGTTTATTTATTGGGTATTTTTTCTTATTAATCGAATTGATTTTAAATATTTGTTCTGCCTAATAGTTTAAATGTAAACGCTATATTCGACCAGTACTTAAACACAGACTCTCCAAATTGTCTGCAACTTTCTCATCGCTGCTTCTCCAACAGCTCTATTATCACAGCTTTATTCGATCAACAACTTTTTCATCAGCAGCAGCTGCCCCAAACAGAGCATGAGTTCACTCGACGGATGAACAGTGGAATCAAGTGCTCATCCGCCGAAGTGAACATAATTATATTAATTATACATTATTAATTATCTTATATAAATATATATGGTTTATATTATTATATGTAATTTTTAGTTATTAATATATAAAAAAAAGGAGTAGTTAGGCGGGTGTGCATAAATAATTGAAAAATCGAGAATCAGACCGGAATCGAACTGAACCGAACATTTCGTGCCGGTTCTCATGGCTATGGGTGTGCAAAAATAACCGAAGAACCGAGAACCGGACCGGAACCGAACCTAACCGAATGGTTTGGGTCGGTTCCAAATAGGTTCGGTTCGGGTCTGGTTCTCATAATACCAGAACCGAAAATTCGGTTCGGTTCCTGGTTCCAAGGGTCGGGTACCCAAAACTGACCCGAGAACCGACTATCAATGCTAAAGAAAATATTTTGAGACAACGATTATAGTCGTACTGCTTAATACGCGAAAATAATTGAGAATATAGTCGTATTGCTAAAGAAAATAGTTGTTGTGCTTGTGTAATTCTATGACTTCAATATTATAAAGAGTCCTTGTTTAATTATTTTGAAACATTGATAATGTATTACAAAGAATCATGAGTTTGAAGAGCCATTTTTAATTAATTTTGAAACATAGGTAGAACCGAGAATCGAACCGAAGCAAATGGTTCAATATGGTTCTATACTTTAGGACCATGGGTCGGTTCCGGGTCCAAAAGTCTGGAACCGAACCTATATGGGTATGTTCTTGGTTTTCGGTGGAACCGAACCGAACCGATTCGAGTTACACCCCCACTCATGGGTCTCAGTTCAATTTTTCGTTCAAAATTGTCAGAACCGATCGATCACTCGGTTCGGTTCTTATATTCGGGTACCCAGAACCGACACATTCTCAACTGCCGCATGTCTGCGGGCCCCTGTTGAGGTGGATCATTAGGCGAGTTCGCAGTTAGCTCGCATTCAGTCTGCATGCACCTCACCTGTAATCATCATCTCATCGCTAGGACCAGAAATCGGCTCGCCTTAGCTCGTTGACGATCATTTTAACCCCACACATAGGTGGGACCCACTCGTGGGTCAGGGGGTGTATACCACCGCCGCTGTCTATAAAAATATGGCCCACCTTTAAGGGGAAGAGACAAATCTCACCAACGCACTTTGCAAATCTGCCTCTCTCCCCTCACCTAGAAATCAGCTCGCCCAGCTCATCGCGATGACCATTTTAACCTCGCACGGGGGCAGAATCCACTTGTGGGTCGGGGGTTATACCCCTTTGCCGGTGTCTACAACTATGACCAACCGTCAAGAGGAAGAGGCAGTGCGAGACAATGTCATCGACCTACTTGAGACCCCACCAATGACCCACAATCTGTGCAGTGTGCTTCGCAAGCCTGCCTCTCCCCCCTCACCTGGCACAACATTTGGTTTGGGAGGGCGAGTTTATATACACTAATGGGTGTGAGTCGGGACCTCTGAGTTGTTGTTATTCACAATCATATTCGACCTCCTCGTCCGTGACTTTTATCTTTGTGGTCCAGTAACCTTTACCCATACCCTAGTACGAACTCTGAGGCCATGTTCTTGGCTTCAACATCTTAGTGTAATGAGTGTAGACTTTAGACAGAGGAGGAAAACTTTGAAGTAAACACTTATGACACTGGAAAGTGAGTCGTAAGGAGATAGTAAGACTTCACATGGCTGAAGTGAGTTTGTTACTCGAACAAATTTTGATGACTTCCGTAAGACGGTGGAGGAGTTGCTTCGGGGACATCTCACACTCTGAGCGCAAACATCGGCGACGCCCCTTCCCATGGTCGCCCCCTCTGAAACCCCCCGAACCACCACGACGCCCCGAGAAGGATCCTACAGCCTAAAATCGCGAAATACCTGACTGAATCCATATATCATGTGTTTTAGAATCTAGCTGGATGATGTATCATTGAGAAAAGCATCACTGGAAAAGTCTACCAAAGATACCAACTTCTTTAGAATATTGATCACATGTTTTAGAATCTAGTCAGGTGGTGGGAATTGGGCCGTTGCCAATGGAGTGGTGAAGAATTGAGATGGTGACTGCATTAAAAAAAAGTCAAAACTCAAAATATCACTAAGAATTGGATCGATACCTGTTGCGGAACGCTTAAGGCTCTTGGTAGACCGGTTCACTTGAACCGCCTTAGCTCGTGAGCGAGCTAAGCGCGCAAACAGTCAATTAGAGGTTCGTTGAGTACGCAGAGACTTTTTAACGTGGAAAACCCGGAAAGGGTAAAAAACCACGCGGCCGGAGCTGTGCCGACCAAACTTCACTATCTTCTGGAGGAGTTACAACTTGGAAGCTAGAACTTGAGCGCGACAGACCGCTGCTCGTTACAATACTTGGAGAAAGAGAGCTTCGAGGGTGACAGGCCACCTCACGAAAAAACTAAGTCCTTTTCCCTTCAAAGACTGCTAGTCGCCTTTCGGAAGCGGAAAGGCTAGTCGCCTTTCCCTTCTGAGAGATGCTGGTCGCCTTTCTGGAATTGAGAAGGCTGGTCGCCTTTCTCTTCTGAGACCTGCTCGTCGCCTTTCGGAATCGAGAAGGCTAGTCGCCTTTCTCTTCCGAGAACTGCTTGTCGTCTTTCGGAATCGAGAAGGCTAGTCGCCTTTCTCTTCTGAGAACTGCTTGTCGCCTTTCGGAATCGAGAAGGCTAGTCGCCTTTCTCTTCTGAGAACTGCTTGTCGCCTTTCGGAATCGAGAAGGCTAGTCGTCTTTCTCTTCTGAGAACTGCTTGTCGCCTTTCGGAATCGAGAAGGCTAGTCGTCTTTCTCTTCTGAGAACTGCTTGTCGCCTTTCGGAATCGAGAAGGCTAGTCGTCTTTCTCTTCTGAGAACTGCTTGTCGCCTTTCGGAATCGAGAAGGCTAGTCGCCTTTCTCTTCTGAGAACTGCTTGTCGCCTTTCGGAATCGAGAAGGCTAGTCGTCTTTCTCTTCTGAGAACTGCTTGTCGCCTTTCTGGAAGATGAAGATCTTCAAGTCCCGAAGGAGATCTTCAAGTCCCGAAGGAGATCTTCAAGTGCCGAAGGAGAATTCCGCAAAAGTCTGCAAGGAGCTCTCCCGAGTCCAGAAGTCAAGGTCCCTTCAAATGAAGCCATGGGGCTCCTTTTATAGTTTTTGTCGGGGGCGGCCCAGTAATTTTGCCGTTGGCAGTTTCCATAAACGCTCGGTGGACGAATCATATTCTCCGGTTCGGGGCCCTCGGATCACCATTTTTCGTAAATGACCACCTTGCCCCTCGGGCGGCCTGGGCAGTTTGGGCAGTTCGGGCAGTTCTGTTGGAGGTGAAAAAGGCGACTAACTGTTCCTGAAAAGTGAGAAGCCTGAAACCCAAAATGTGAGAAGCCGGAAAGACAAAAAGTGAGAAGCCGGAAAGACAAAAAGTGAGAAGCCGGAAAGACAAAAAGTGAGAAGGCTTCCCGACCGCGTTCAGAAACGTTCTGAGCGCGGGTTAGCGCTTAAAACGCTCTAAGTGCGTGACGAATTGCGGAGGCGTCCCGGCGAAAAGTACGTCCGCGAGGGTTTCTTGCGAGCTTCCCCCCTATTGGGGAAGACGGATAGGCGGGCGGCCGCACCCTGCGCGGAGAGAGGGGCGGGCGACCGCGCCTCAAGGGTGCGCAACGCGACCGCTCTTCGAGGGGGCGCGGCATGGGCGCGCCCTAGAGGAGGTGCGGGTCGAGCGCGCCTCGAGGAGGGGCGACTTGGCCGCTCCCCAAGGGGGCGCGGCCAAGGCCGCACCCCGGGCGGGGCGCGGCGTGGCCGCACCCCGCGCGGGGTGCGGCTAGGCCGCACCCTGTGGGGTGCGGCTAGGCCGCACCCCATTCGTGGGGTGCGGCTTGGCCGCACCCTGGGTGGGGCGCGGCCGAGGCCGCACCCCGTGCGGGGTGCGGCTGGGCCGCCCCTCTCGTGGGGTGCGGCTGGGCCGCACCCCCTGTGCGTGGGGTGCGGTTCGGCCGCACCCCAAGGGGGTATGGCCAAGCTCGCGTCGGTTTTGCGCGTTTTATTCCTCCTGCCGAATTAGGAGGGGAAGAGTTTTTGGAAACACCCGTTCTTGGAAATATCCGCCTTTGGAAACGATCCGTCTTTGGAAATGATCCGCCTTTGGAAATATCTTGCTGCCTTTTACGAACATCCCCGCCAGATACTTTTATAAATACTAGACTCTTATCATGAGTACCCATCATAAGCCCCCCAAAACCCTCGGAGTCCAGAACTTGAGAAGGAGTGCGAGGGTTTTTTGAACGTTTGCGTGTTGGAACCGGTTTGGCGTTGAACAATGGTTGGGGTAAGTGGATTTTTGCCTTTAACTCTTTGAAAAAAGGAGCGGGGAAATCAAACAGCCAGCGGCGGACGAGGGGGCGCGGTGAGCGGTGTGCGAGCGGCCGGTGCCCGGGCACCCTTGCGCGCGGCCGGAGCGGTCGAAAAGGCGATGCCCAGGGGTGACCGCGCGCGGCCGGAGCCGGCGGTGGGGCGCCCGGCTGGCGCGAGCGCGCCCCTGCGCGCGCGTGCGGCCCCATGCGCGCGGGCGCCGCGGTGCGCGCTCCTGCGCGCGGGCGCCGCGGTGCGCGCTCCTGCGCGCGGGTGCCGCGCGCCCGTGCGCAGCGCGCGGGCGCCGCGCGGGTGCCACGCGCCCGCGCGCGCGGGTGCCGCGCGCCCGCGCGCGTGCGGCCCCTTGCGTGCGGGCGCCGCGTTGCGTGCTCCCGCGCGCGGGTGCCGCGCGCCTGCGCGCGCGGGTGCCACGCGCCCGCGCGCCCATGCGCGCGGGTGCCGCGCTGCGCGCCCGAGCGCGCGGTGCGCGCCGCGCGCTCCCGCGCGCCCATGCGCGCGGGTTGCCGCGCTGCGCGCCCGAGCGCGCGCGGTGCCGCGCCGCGCGCTCCCGCGCGCAGGCGCTGCGCGCACGGGCCCGTGCGCAGGTGTCGCGCTGCGCGCTCCGCGCGCGGGCGCATTCGTGCGGTCGGTGCGCGTGGGCCCCTGCGTGCGGACTGTGCCCCTGCGCGCGGCTGCTCCTTGCGTGCGGGTGAGGTTGGCGGTGCGGACTTCTGGTGCTTGCGTGCATGGTGTGCGGTGAGATGACTCGTGGTCTTTTGGATTTTCTAGTACGGCTCGTTTTTATGCGTTTGCTCTTCCTTGCAGGCTTCGAAGCGGGGCGGCCAATCAAGGCCGATGCGTTTACGCTCCTCTCTAGATAGCGCGCGAATCGAGGTGTGGCGCAAGCGGTTTGGATTGCCTCCGAGTGTCGAGATTAAGATTCCAGGGGCGGAGGAGAGTGTTCAAAATCTGCCTACGGGTTACATAACACTCTCCGAGAGCTGCCTGAAGTCTGGATTCCGAATTCCTCCACCGGAGGAGGCTATTGAAATATTCCGGTTCTGCGGCGTCCCGATCACCCAGTTCACGCCTGCTGGAATGGCGAATATCATGGGGCTGGTGGTGCTTTTTCGGGAACACAGTATGCCCTTTTCACTTGAACTTTTCAAGGATTGGTGTGAGGCCACAACCGACTTGGGCGGACGGATTGAGGTGCGGAGCAACAAAAGTTTGGTTCCACTTTGGCGAGAAGGCGGACTATCGCCACGGGAATACCCTTTATGGA